>NDXB01016864.1:76927-97042 GCA_002631895.1 Agapornis roseicollis
TTTTTTTTTTTTTTTTTTTGCAAAATAACTACAAAAAAGTTATGCTAAGCAGTGTTTACCAAACTTTTATTAATGTTTTAATAACACAATAGTATATTTATCTCTTTAGCCTTTTCTGTATCACTGTTAATGAAAGAAAAGAGGGTGCGTTAAAATAAAAAAAGCTTCAATTATTATGCAAAAACATATCTTGAAGTTGCACAGTAATGTATTAAACCGGAACACTCAGTAAAATGTTATTTTCCCCTAGGCACAAGGACTTATGTTTCTGCCAAAAACAATTTAAAACAAATTTCTATGCAGGCTTTGTAGTTAAACATGAAGAGGTTTAGCTGAAGAAAATGCATTATAGAGGAGGAAAACAAGCAGAGACTAAGGTACAGTAGCTATAATTGCATAATGATTATAACAGTAAATTCAAAAACATAAAATTAACACATAACAAAGAATTAATATACAATAAAAGTTAAAAATATGTATGCATCTCAGTTAAAATGATAACAAAACTGATGCAATAATACTTACTAGAATTACACATCACTGTGCAGTCTATTAATGGTTTCAAAGTGTTTACACAATTGGCTACTTTTGCGCATTGTTCATAATGAAGTACTTTTTGTCCAATTTTCAGTAATCCCTTGAAGGCCTGAAACTAAAGTTAGTTCTTCTAAAGCAGTGTTTCCCTGAAGTAATTTGTTACTGTAGGACTGGCTTTTGAGTACTGTAGAGCTTGTAAGCATCACCTAGTGAGAAAAAGTACAGTACCACAGGCATCTCAATCTTGAAGGCCTCTCTTTATTGTTATGCAGGTAAACCATGCTAAATTAGCAAGAAGTTATGCTCTGAAAGACTGACTGACATGACATATTCATTACTTCCTGAAAACCCATCTTATTTTAATGTGTCATAAAATAATCTATAGCCAAAAGATCCTAATACTTTTTCTTACAAGACAACCACTGCAGAAAACAGACTATTTTCTTTTTAACAGTATGTTAGCTTATACACCAAAATCCAGGTCAAGGCACTGTAAACCTTACCCCTCTGAGAGTGTGACAGCTTTGTCTACAATGAATTTAAAATATGATTTACTGCAATGCTGCTTGAAACTGCGAGGCTTTAACCAAATCTAAACCATCTACATAAGAAGGGGAAAAAGCTTCTGAACAGATAACAGTAAAATCCTGATTCTTACATAGAATTTTATGCATTTTAATATGATTTTTTCCCTGATTTATGTAAAGCTTTGTATTTTTCATTTTCCCTAGTCTGTCACATTGTAGTGATGTACAGTGCATTTTAGCATCAAGTTCGCCATGAGCAATAAAGTCAGTGCTCCCAAAGAAGTATTAATATATTACCACTCTTCCCTATCATGCCCTGCTCCAAAATTTTCCTTTATTCAGCCTATTTGGTTTTGCTTCACATAGTTAGTTGATACCTTTTTCACAGTCCCCCACACAAATATTTAATGTTTTCTTTTTGAAAGAAATCCCAAACTAGAAATTGACAGGATGAAATACAATTTACTTTCTAAGGCAAGAATGAGGCCATCATAGAAGTGTACACATATTTTATCTGTTTGGAACAATAAAAATAAGAGGGAGGGGGGAAGGCATGATCTCTTGAAAGCCATTCAGGAAATGTAGTCGCTCAAGAGACGTGAAATGTAAACTACCAATATAGTAAAATTCTATAACAATCCCTACACCTAGAAGAGATTCAGCAATCTTCAATCTAGAAAGAAGGAGGGAGATGTTGCAACAGTAGCAGAAATATCAAGAGATGTTCAGGAGGAAAAAAGAAATAAATCATTGCACTCATAAAATAGTGAAAAGAAAAATAGAAAAATAGCTTCTATTTCGAGCTTTTTAGCTCACATACAGGTCTGCAGTACTTAAACCACTAGATATCCTACCCCTGTTCTGTTGTTTCTATGGAATCATAAGCTAAGAGAATGAATTCCAGTCAACAAATAACAATTCCTTTAAGATCTTTGACAAGGATAATCTTCTCTGCATGATTTGAAGTACTTTCCTTAGATGCATCTCTCATATGGAAAAGATAAAAAAAAACAGTACATTTAAAACTTGAGCACTTGTGGGTCAGGAATATTTTAAATATTTTACTGTACATAAGAAACAGCAAAAAAAAAAAGATGCCACCTCCCAGCAAATCAACACTGTTCATACAGTTTTCTAATACAGCTGTGTTTCACAGTGTGCCTAGCTGTATTACACAAGTTACACATGTGCTTGAGAATGTGTAGCCTTGGCTGAGCACCTTGAGATTTCAAGATCAAAAATACTACACACATACTACCCAATTCATTCATTTGGCACAAGGAAGTGTATGTGTTTTTTCCTTATGCTAAGTTCTGAAATTCAACTAAATATGTACATTGTTATTTGAAAGTACACCCACGTAAGAACACGTAGGTTCACGCCAAACTGTGACAAAGCAACATAAAAGAAGAAAGCATGCGTATAGCTTTAAAGAAAGATGACATTTGCAATCTACTTGCCTTATTCTCCAGGTGTAATTTTAAAAAATGAAGGTAGGCCACAGGTGCAAATGCATCAGCCGAATGCACAACCACCTCAGCCGAATCTCTAGAACACAAAATTCCTGTCATCAAATATTAGTATATAAATTCACATATACACAATACTTAATCAATGTATAACAGACCCCACAGTAACTCATTGTCAATCTATTAATTTCTTATTTGATTATGAAACAGATTTTGCATGAAACAAACGAAGAAAAAAAAAGTTTGCTATATTAAATTGTATTGTTGGACTACACTATCTTCCCTAATTTTCAGTTTTCAAAAGGAATACACTACCTGTGTGAGCCAGAATAGGCAGGAGGCAGGAACAACCACAAACCCACAGATGAAAGAGTAAATTCGTTTTTGTTACCTCACCAACTTTGGGGGATCCCCAAAGCAGCACCTGGGCAGAGGCACACAAGTACACTGCAGAGCTCAGTCCATGCTAGAGGATCATTGAACCTGCTGGTTTTGCCTGTGTTTTCCGCAGCCATAATTTACCACTGTGCTTTGGTATTTCCCACAGCAGGGCAGGAGTCTCAAGCAGGTTCAATCGGGTGACTCTCAGTCTATCACAGACCTGTGTTACCTAAACACAGATGTTCTACTTGTCCAACACACAAGGCTGAACAACAATTAGTATGATACATGTTTTTCAACACCCCAGCTGCAATTCACTTGAGAGTGTTAAGATTCTCCTTTCCAATCCCACTTCCAGACAAATACTGAGAGACTGAGTTAGCTGCAGTCTATGAAAGCATAAGTAACATTTTACGCTCTAGAGACTAATCTGTAAAGCAATCTTTTAATTTCATCAACAAGCGATATATTTCGTTTTTTCTTAGAAGTCCACTCTCTTGATTAATGCTCCAGGGATTAGTTCTTGAAGTATTAACAACATACAGTATTTCACAATGAGAAACTGACTGAATCATCTTGCATCTGATACTGAAGACTACTAGACACAACTTTTTAATGCCAAATGTATTGGTAACAACAATAAACTTCCTGTGTGCTGATTCAAATTAGTTAATTTTAGCTTTCATTTTTACAGACACAATCTGTCACACTTCGATTCACAAGAGGCAGTATCTGTTATATCCATCTGCATCGTTTTACTATTTAGGGAAAAGGTAGCTCTAGGAAACAACATCAGACAGTGAGAAACTCAAAGAAAACATAAGAGAAACTCAGATGCAGTACAATAAAATCTGCAAACCATTATAGGTAAGTCTAGGGACACACAGATAATTTTCTTGAAAACACAGTACCCTTGTCACCTTCACAATATTCAATGAGATGATAAGGATAGATTTCTAGGGATGTCACACAAAACCCAAACAAACAGCATGGAGTACATTCCTATGACATACAGTGTATTGATGGGACTATCATAGATAATCTAGTTTAAGATGCCAACCTTTCTCAGCTGATGGGTCACAGTAGATTATTTGGTGCTGAAAATAGTATTACAACACATATAAAAAGAAAATATTTTTTCCTAAGTACTACATTTTTTGTCAGCTTCTCCAAATATACATCATTATTCTAACAAAAAATTTAGAGTCATAATCATCATATCTCTCAAGTCTGCTTGAAAATCTAGGAAATATCTAATAATTTTACAACACTAACATTTTCACAAGACAAATATGACAAACTAGAGGAAGTCTGAGAATAACAATCAGTGCTCTCAGTGCATAATTATTTTCATGTTTACAGATTTCCTTTTAACTCTAAACCTGGAATTAACAAACCTAAACACAGAGTAATAATAAGGTACATAAATGCAAAATTATACTTCCCAAATATTTGAAATATGCCAATTTACCTGATAATAAAAATTGAACTATTCTGTGTTTCATAAATACTAACAGGCCTTTACCATGAGTAGATATTAGATGGCACTCACATAGATAACAAATACATATTTTTGATTTGAACAGGTGTCAATCAATTGCATTTTTAAATACCAGTGTAAGAAGGATTTGGTACCTCTTGTTATCTCTCAAATACTAAGCATAAGAAAGCTGACAAATCGATTACAATACTCTACCTAGGAAATCAGATAAAAAACAGCTCACTCTTGCTTGAATACTTTAATTTTAAGATCATGCTTTCACTGCTAGATCTTGTTTGTTTTCAAATATTTCACTTAATCTGACATGCTTCCTTCATGAGGCATATTTTTTAATGAAGATTAAGAAGGATGGTAAGAATTCAATTTAATATTCTAAAGCAAAATTCATCATATAGTCTTACATTAACAAGACTCCCACTTCTCTATAGTAACACATCACGGCTATATTTTTCTTTTCCTGAACTAGCAGGTTTCCCCATGCTGGAACAGGCTCCTGGCAGGAAAAGCAACCATTGGAGAGGAGACTACACATGAGCAAGTTACCTGACAGGAACAACCATGTTGCTCCATGGGCAACCCATGCTGGAGCAGTTTGCTCCTGGAGGACTCTACCCCATGTGAAAGACCCACCCTGTAGCAATTCATGAAGGATGTAGCCCACGAAACAGACCCAGGCTGGAGCAGAGAAAAAGTGCAAAGATAAGGAAGCAGCAGAGACACAGTGTTATGAACTGACCACAACCCCTATTCTCTCCCCTGCTCAGTGGGGAGGATTTAGAAGACTCAGGAACAAAGAGTGAAGTTAGGTCTGGGAAAAATGAGGTGGGGAGAGAAGGTAGTTTTAGTTTTGTCTTTGTTTCTAACTATAAAACTCTTTTTTTTTTTCAGTTGGCAATAATTTTTCCCAAGTTGAGTCAGGTTTGCCCATGACAGTAATTAGTAAGCCATCATCCTGTTCTTATCTTGCCCTACAAGATTTTTCAACTTATTTTCTCCCCCTACCATCCTGAAGACAGGAAGTGATAAGGTCTTGGTGGGCACCTGGCTGCCAGACAAGGTTAATCCATCACCCGTTTTGGTGGTAAAAGTAATCTTCAATTTCTTCTTCGGAAACTTTATCTACAAAAGATGTCTTGGAGGACTTCAGGAATTTAAGAACCTTGAAAGTCCTGACAGGTTTTACCTCTGAACTGTAATTCTTACAAATCCATTTAAGGTTCAAAAATTGTATGAGGATGTATACCAGAACTATGGCTATCTAAACATTTGGAAACTATGCTAGTATATTTAACATGATTACAGTGTCTCTTTTGATTCTGTGCATATGAGAAGCAAGAATGAAGAGTAGCAAATAAATAAAAGCTTGTAATATATGAAAAAAAATTCAAAATATTTTCCTTTAGAAATTCATAAACTAATAGATTTCACATGAATGGCTCCAAAAAACATGTGTCTTTATGACACGAATATTTTAAGAGCTAAGCAAGACTAATCAAGCCAGAGACATACAATACCTGCGCAGTTACTCAATTTCCATTACTGAAATGTATATTTAGAACTGAGTAACTACTTAACAGTCTGCTGTGTCATATATTTATTATTAAATATTCACTGATTTATATATTTGTCTTTTCCTGTAGTTTTGGTGAATTTATCTTTAACTTTTATTATTATTTAGAGTGTCACCAGTGGAAATACAGACAACTCAGCCAGACCACCTCTTTTTTAGGTTTTCCGAGCTGGCTGGTTGGTTATTAAACCACTGATAAACAGAAATACATTTAACACATATTATAAGATATTCCTACCTAAACTTGTATTTGGTTGATCCCAAACAAAGAGCACAAGGTACTTTTTCTAAAAGTGTTCCTCAAATTCTATGCAACAAAAAACCAACCAACCAAAAAAATAGTATCTCTTCACACTCCACCAACCAAGAATTTCTAATGAGATGTTGTATCTATGCTATGAGAGCTTTGAAAAGGAGCATAGGGAAATTATGCATCCAATTACAGTAAACTCCCAGATTTAATCTGTGACATAAGCAGCCCCAAAATAAATAGGAAGAATGCAAATAATCAGCCAAACACATTCAAGTGTAAAAACTGATACAAGTATATTCAGTTTGTCCATTAAAACCTATCTTTCTGAAGTATACTTTTTGTTGCATGTGTTGCAATATAAATGCTGAATAGGCCACACAGCTGGCAATAGGTAGTATTACTCTAATGACAGATTTCCACAAAATTCTGCTTCTGACACCTATTAGAACTAATAAGAATTTGTCGATTCAACAGAAATCATAACAGGCTTTAAACACAAAATTGCACTGTGCTCTAGCAATGATTTCCAGTACTTTCTTTTTTTGCTAGAAGAGACTGAACTGATTATATCTGGGGGCCTATTAGGAAGTTTTGTCCTTCATCCCTGGGTTTACTTGTGCTAAGATGTACCCAAGCATCACAAAGGTTTTACTCTAACTTCCTGCTTAACTCTCCAACTCCTATATACAGCAGGTTCGCCTGGTTTCCCTCAGAAAATCTTCAAGATTCTCATCTGGCACATACATTCATGATTACATCCATGAACTTAAGAGTTTAAAGATTCTACATTGTTACTTTCCAAAGTTTCTCTTACTGAAGAATTTCATAGCTTTCCTGAAAGGAGGTATCTCTAGACTCAAATTATCTAGGTTTTTAGTTTACTTGAAGAACGTACCACCCAGTCAACTGGTAGTTCAGCAGACATCTGCCAGCGTAGCTGCCATCCCTTTTACCAGTTTGTCTATTGATCTTCTTCTCCCAGATTCATGCAATGAAATGAAACTAACAGCTCTTAGTTCTCTGTTCCTCATATGGGCAGATCCCAGTCTTGCAGAAAAATTAAACAAAAGACCTTTAGCATGAAACCCTTAATCATGTCTATATGCCCCATAATCTTGACTTTCCCTAAAATAATTGAATATCACCAACTCATTATTACTAGTCTGTTTACTAGGCTAAGAAAAAGAACAGCAGTCAAAACATCTCACTCAAAGCAAACAGGCATAGCTCTTTAACAAACTAGAGTCTGTTTGCATCAAGACACAAACATTTCCCATATCTCACTCTACATATTTTTGGCAATTTATGTCAAAGGAATAAACTACTCAGTGTAAACGAGATGGATCTATGCAAAGTTTGTATTTAAAATATTCTTTAAAAATCACGGAAAAATGTTTATCATTACCATTCTAAGCTGCTAAACTTAAAACACACACACAGAGTTAATAGAACCCACAGGCTACTGATGTGGCATTTTATCAAATGTAGCTGTAATGAAAGATAAATATTACAGGCAATTCGCACTTCATGAAAGGATAAAAGTGTCAGTGTATAGGTACCAGTTTTACTGCAGGCCATAATCAGCAAGTAAACGAAAGTGCAAATGTCTAAAAAGTTTATAGCCCTCTATGAAGCCCTAGTCTTGTCAGGTATTGATTTAGGTTTTCAGAGGACTTTGCCAGTGTTAGACAAAGTGAGTATTTGTGAACTTGGAGAACATGTTTTGCCTCTGCCAACAAAAGTTGCCTCAAGCTAAATGTGAATATGCTCGCATTGCTTTAATATGAAGATTTGGAAGAAACTGTTTCTTACACAACTATTTTCTTCTTAAATAGAGGGCAGTCCAGAGTGAATGTTTCATATTCTCCACCTTCTCCGCAAACATGGACCCCGTATTTCTCAGAAAGCTAAAAAAGGGAAAATTAAATATATAAGTATTACAATAAAAGAAGTCTATTAAATAAATTGTTTTGAAAATTTCAGTGTGCATTTTCTAAAAGACTACCTATTACAAGGCTGAAAAAAAACCCAAATATAATACAGAGGGTTACCAATGTCTTCATATTTGTATTACAATGGTCTAAAAATTACCAATGTTCTATTTTAAGTAGAACTGCCAACGTAACATTCAGATAAATGAACGAATTACTAGTTCTTTCTCCTCAGTGTCCATAACAGGCTGTTCAGATTCCTGTATTTGCCTATCTTTCCTTAGCATAGATAGTTCATTTCTGTGAGAAACTTATATTGTAAACCATCACAAGAAGTAGCATTTCACATAGTAGGATAAAATGAACACAATTTTTGGCAACAGGTTCAACAATTGCATTCCACATTTTGTTAAAAATCCATTCTTAAAAAAAAGAAAAAGTAAAAAAATTGAACAAAAGTTTTCTAAGTCAAAAGGAAAACCTAGAGAGGTAGTAACATGTCATTTCCTTATAAACTGTACTGAATATAGCTTCTAAGTCAACGTACACATTTACGAATATTTTTGAAGCTCTGGATATTCCACTAAACCACGTAACAACATAAACCAATACATTCAAAATCAGAAATGTGACTATGCCCTGCTTTATAGATGAGATGAGACCTGTGGAGCAGGGATCAAAGTTCTTTTGGTGAAGTTAAGGAGTGCACAATTGCCAAATAGTTCACTGTAATTCTGCATTATTGTACTGTACTGGTGGATAGTAATAAAGCACATACACCACACTTGAGCATGGGGACAACTTCCCTTTTTCTGCAACATAAATTCATCTCATCAGCAGGTTATATAACCTTCTGAAGTGTTCCAGAACTAGCTTCTTCAAGTCAAGTCCTGTCCATGTTTTTTCAATTGCTGAGGTGAGTCCATTGCTGAGGTGAGTATCTCGAGAGAGGACGCCTTCAACAGCTGAGCGGGGCAAGCTCAGCGTCCAGGAGCCTCACCTCAGAGCAACAACAGCCACTGAGGGAGTCTCAAGTCCTCAACAGGACTTGCCCAGGAGCCGGCAGCTCAGCTGAGGCGAGCAGGGACTCACAGGGGGCGAAGCCAGGAGGGGCGGCACCAGCCCTGACTGGGTAAAAACCTGCCCAGGGAGTGTGAGCGACCAGGGCGGGTTGAGGCAGTTCCGGAGGGCAGGCGAGCGGGATGGGGAGCACTCGCCTCATGACCAGGGCCCAGTCCGGGAGCTCTGCTCCGGCTGCCCCGGCGGTGGCCTGCATAGGCAGCCAGACAGCCGATGAGAGGGGAGGCTGCAGGGCAGAGCTTGGGGTGTATAAAGCTAGGGCACCAGGCATATAAGAAACTGTGGGACATTAGAGCAATTTTAGTTTAGCAATTATGCAGCAACTGTTCATCAATAATTTATTAGACACCTAATTATTTAGAAAAAAGCAGCAGTTTAAGAAGCTTACTTGCCACAATGCCAATGTCCTCAGACAGTAAAATTAATTCCTGAAAAATGTATGGGTTGCAGATCATCATTGTACTCATAAGTTCAACCTTGTGTATGTAAAGTCATAAAAAAACCCTGCAAAACTAAACCAAAGTTTTTCCCACTCAATACTCTTCCATCATTTTTGCTTCTCCAAAACCACCTCCCCTTTATATTAATAACTATCATTTTTATTGTACACAAACCGAAGTAAATCTGAAGTCTGAAAATATATTTTTCCAAAGTTAAATAATTCAGCGGATGAAATCAGTGTTTACTTGTGGGTTGATTTGGGTTTGTTGAGGTTTTTTTTCTTGTTTGGTTGGTTGGTTGGTTTTTTTCTTTTTTTTGGTGGGGTTTTTTTGTTTTGTTTTGTTTTGTTTTTTTTTTCCAATTAACATAGACATGCCTCATGTAATGTCTTGCCAAGAAATTTTTTATGAAAAAAATTCATGCTTATTTTTTGTATGTCCAGAACAAAAATTATAACAGAATTTTATAGCCTGTCCTTAATGTAAGCTTTTAGTATAAAAAGTAGCAAATAAAGTCCTAATTCCTGATCTGTAGTATCAGACAAGTGAACTTTATAAACACATGCTAAAAAGTAAAGCAGGATATTTCCCTGTCAATCCCAAATGACAACATTTCATACATGTTGTGGTTCAATGTAAAAAACTCTCTTTTACTCAACACTGGTATTTTTTTTTTTTTGGCACTGAGCTTATGAAGATATAAACTGGTTTTCAACAAAACTGAGGAACACATAGAACACTACACAACTCATTTTAAATGGAATTGCAAAGATTCTCATAAACTTGCATACCACACTAGCAAACACAATGTAATGAAAAACTCTGCACCAGCTGAATAAACAAGTATGTAAAGTAACATTAGATGTCAATGAGGAATCTGAAAAAGAATCCCACAAGAACAGAGAAAAAAAATATAAATTCGCAAAAAAATATCCAACAGCAAATTCCAAGGATTTTGTTGTGAAATTTGAAATTACTGGTTACATAATACAACACAAGTCAAAAATACAAGAGTATATATAGTTCTGGTAGTTTTGGTGATGCACAATGTTAATAATTAATTTATTATGATGCTTGCTTTGGTATGGCCAGAATATTAAATCCTTCCTCTCCTCCTTACTGAAATCTACTAATTCCTTGGCTTTCACATTCTGTCTACCAGAACTTCTGAAAATAAAGACTTCACTGTTTCCCAAAAGAGTATGTTTCATGTCATAAATATAAGCATTTCTATTCTGTTTATAGTTATTGATTTGGTTTTATTATGTTTTAAAGTCAACTAAGTATCCAGCTAAAACAATTTATTTGTACTGACTCTGATTTTCACAGCATGCCTATGCACAAGAAACAGCTACATAAACAATCAGTTGACAGTCTCCTCTACAGCGGCCTGATAACCAGTTCCAAGCAGGGTAAAAAACACCCTACTAGTTCTAAAGCTATGCAGTCATTGGTCAGTTTACTGCTGTATCAATACAAGATAAAACCTGCAAATATGCCTTCAAGAAGTATTAAACCATGACAATAATGATTTCAGTGAAACCAGGTAAATAAGAATTACTCACTTGAGCTGTCACATACCAGCAAGAATACATTTTCTCCAAAATACCACGTAATTTTTATTTTTTTTTCTTTTAACGGATGACGGTGAAACCAAATGGAGACATATACTTCTTTAGCCTTAATTATAGCCTCTTAACATAACTAAAATTGCAACACTTTATGCTATAGTTGTAAAGAAAATCAAGACTACAGATTTAAGTGAATAGCAACCCAACTGCAGCCCCACAGAAGCTGCAACCTGAACTTTGGTAACAGCATCTTTCTGCAAATATAGGAACTGTACTTCCCTCCTTTTGGCTTATTTAACTAGTCACACATAAATATTAATTCATCCAAATGTGACTAACCAGTATGAAACTGACACTACAGTAAAGCTGATGCTTCTGTTAAATATGTTCCACAGTAAAATGCTTATTTTTTCATGATTACAAAGTTTCATTCTTCTCTAGCTGACACTTACTAAGATTCTAAAGGAATGGCTTTGACAAACAGAAACATTGCTTAAGTGATCTGCAGCAACAAACTGGGGGAAGAGCATTAAGTGTTGATGGTACCCTTAAACTGTGTATTATTTACTCATGACTCCAAAGATCTTCCAAACAACCTTTGTGCGAATTTACAATCAGTAGGCATTTCTCCAGTACACACAGAACATAGCTTCACATGTCAGTAAATCTGCTTCTCCATAGTAATTTTACTCCTTTACACTACACAGAATGCCAGCATCAGAGCAGGCGTATGAAGCAATCATGGAGTGCAGTGAGTCCAGCATGTTCAGGCAATGCAATGCCTATGTAGCAATTAAGCTCCTGGAAGCAATCTAACCCTGTTCGCAAGTGGTGAACTGAAACTTGCAAACTCTGGTGCTCAGTGGTAAGAAGTGGTGAATAGTTAAGCCAAACAGCTTCCAATTTAAAGTTAGTTTAGTGTTTAATGAGATTATATCAGATAATCCAAAAGTTTACTGATGCCTGAAGTAGCAAACCCATTCCCTGTTCCTTCCTTTTCCTGTAGAAAACCAAACTATTTTCAGAACAGATAAATCCACTCTCTCTTCTAACTATGGCAGGGGGGTTGGAACTAGATGATCTTAAGGTCCTTTACAACCCTAACTATTCTATGATTCTATTCTTGGATCTTACTGATAATCCCTAAATTTAGCAACCATTTACTGGTTTAGGTGTATCTTTATTAAAACCACATGAGATGATACAAAGAAATATTTTATATATAGTTCATATTAACTTATTTTTTGTTTACTCCATGTCTCTGCCACTGTTCTTTTACCCATACTACAAGCATTTAAGAAGATATTTATTCCCCTACTTCCCTTCCCTTTTTCTGGAGCAGGAAATAATACCTCTCCTTCCATTCCCTGGTATTCTTAAACCTTTGCTGAAGTTGAGATTAGCTGAAGATCTCAGAATCACAGAATCACTAGGTTGGAAGGGACCTCTAAGATCATCAAGTCCAACCCATGCCCTACACCTCTACTAAACCATGTCAGATCTAGGTGAAGCAAGACTTACAAAAGGGGAGAATGACATGGATTTTTCACATCAACTAGTTGATATAGCGGGGGGAAGGATTTCTGGACAGATTCTCCAGCTCTGAGGCAGAAGCAGCAAACCTCAAGTAAGAGCAGACCAACAACAATACCTTCAAGTAAGACTATTTGAATGGTATGGACCTCTGTTCTTCCTCTTCAACTTTGCCAAGTACCAATTATCTATCCTCTTTTCTCCAGCCACATAAATGACTACTAAAATAAAGTTAAACTCAAAATATAATTCCTATTTAAATACGCTATCTTTCAGCAGCAAAAGAGGTTTTTAAATTTTCTAACAAATTCTAGTTACTTTTTCTTTCTCTTACACAAGTTTGCCATGACCTTAATTGCTCCAGAAAAACTGCTTACAAAGCAAGGCCGAATGGTAACTACTCAGATTAACGAGAAAAAGTATTTTTAGGAAATTGTTTTGTGCAAATTCAGACATCTTACACTGATAAAAGTTACAGCAAGACTATTAATAGCCAAATGTACAAGTAATCATGAGGTTTTAAACAGGCTCAAGGACAAGAAAGGAACTATGGTAAATTGGCTTTGTCACAAACAGTATATGAAAAACACTTTTGGATCTGTTATTCTTAAACTGTACTTAGCATGATGTTTGATTCTTCTACCTCAAAGAAAACCCTGGTACAAAAACTGGTTCTTTCCCCCATTTCTCCCCACCTAGTTAAATATTTTTTCTTTAAATAAATCTATTTGTTTCACATACAAGCACTTTCCCTGCTTTGAGAACTACATAACCCTTTGCACAAAATTAAGTACAGCCTCAGGAATAAACCTTTCAGTGCATTTTTGAAAGGCCCTATAGTATCCAGTCTGGCTGTGTAAAAATGGTGTGAAACACTCAGATAGGGATATCTATCGGGAAGTTTTGTCCTTGCCATGAATGTCTCTAACTCCATGCAATGATTTAGCTTTGTCATATTAAAATATGAGTTATCATTGAGCCCTAATATTAAGGCTTCTTGCTTTTAGTTTGTTTTCATGACAGCGGCACCATTTGTGTTCTATCTCCAGAAAGAACATTTTTCATATTGAAAGTGCATATCAGAGACTGATACTGAATGTACAAAGATAAGCCTTGGGTTAGCACCTCATTTCTGAAAGTAACTAAGTAATTAAGTTAATTTTACTGATTGCTTTGCCCGTATTACTTTTTCATTGCAACTTTCCCTGTATGAAGATCCTTTAAGTAATACTCACTTCCAAAAGATGAGGCACCATTTGATCCAGAGTTTTTCCTAGATGCTTATCTGGATCTAAACCTGGAAAACAAAAACAAACGAAAAAAAACCCCAAAGTGTCAACACATTTTTATAAAATACTGTCAGAATATCAATAAGGACATTTTTTTTTTTTCCCTATGGAGAAAAAAAAAAAACCAGAAACAAACCCAACAAAACAAAAAAACACTTCCATCAAAATTTTTCCTCCTTATCCTTTCTGGGCAACTGGTTTCCCTGTTTGTGGAAAAATAAGGCCTATTAGCTTTCTGCTGCATGTCAACTATTGTTTTCTTAGAAATTTCACTAACCAGTGAAGTACACATGTATGTCCATGGTAATAAAAATATTACACGGAACTATACCTCTCAGTCAAAAGTTACCTTTGCAAATACCTACTGAATTAAAATACAACTTAATATTCATATAGTTCCTGGAAGTTGCTGGAAGTGTCACAGACTGCATCCTATAATAAAAACTTGTTTGCTAAATCATATTCATACCACAGAAAAAAGGTAAGAATTCAAAAGAATGAAGACATAAAGAAAACTCAGATTTACAGAATGTCTTGTACTTCTTGTACATCTATCTCAAAATAGTTTGATGTCTCCATTTTGTTTCATTCTTCTTGGTAAAAAAAGTAGGCCCTACTAACATTTGATAATTCCTCTAATTTGCCCTTCTGTGTTCCCATTTCATGTTTCTGACTTTGACTTTTGCCAACTTGTGGCTGATGTTCTCAGGAATAAATCAAATAATTGGCAGAAATTAGTACTGGGATAAAAAACATGCAGTAACAACTGTTTCAAAAGCTGACATCACCTTCAACCAAATAAATATCCTAGTTGGATTTGACACTGGGTGGTCAAAAGGTCTTAAGATACCAAGTAAATGAGAAAAACCAAATGATGACTTCTGAAAGTGAAGGAACACTGGAAAAATTTCAGTGATCACATTTTGTACTACCCTCGATTCTTGTGGTTTGGGTTCTTTTTGCTCCGATTCCAGTACTTTTCTATTTTTTCCTACTCTATTGCTTTATACAATAATGGGTATCATTAAAGAGCTGCCACCAGAATGATTCCATTTAGAAGCAATTTCTAAAGTATGTACCTTGCAAAGCACTTTAGATCATTGATGATGAAAGCTGTTATATAAATGTATGGTACACTATTACAGAAATTCGTTGCTGAGTTCAAATGATATGCCTTTTAATTTTTACAATGATTGTCTTGGTATATTTAAATTCCTGTGAAACTAAAACAAGTTAGAGTGAATAAGATCTCAAAACATTAAGAAAGTTTTTAAATATTTCATTAAAGCACATTAAAAAATCTCTTGCTATCTAGGGGAATACTTTAAAAATTATTAATTATTAAAGTGAAAGAGGACTGAGTTTTTTTCCTCCCTCTACTCTTTTTTTGGTATCTGTTTATTGTGCTTTACTAGCAGACTAAAATGTATGTTGCTAGATGTAAGATAAGGGATACGTTACAAACATGTGAGAAGGGACAAAGTCAGAAACAGACATACTAATGTGCTATTTCTTCCACAACTTTTGATATTAATAAGGATGTATGTACTGTACTGTCCCCTAATGAACACAAAATAATAATCTAAAAAATATTATAAAAATAATATACAAAATACAAATAACTGCCTATGCATACATTATGGCCAAACTCTTCAGTAATATTGCACCTACATGGAAATCTGAGAATACAATATACCCTTTCTGTTTCTTGGTAGAATTCTGTTTGATAGCTTGTCTTCTTTCAAAAAATATTATTTCCTTTAGTTTCCAACAGATTTGTATGGTTAATGAATAGAGACTCTGCTAAATAGATACTCTCAAAAATGACCAGTGCAACCTGTAATCTGCAGAACCAGTAATCCATATCTCAAATCTTTAATGCCAGGCATGTATAGATGAAAATGTATGTCTACTGCTACTATTAGTGTAATAAAGTATATATAGCTATACCTACAAAACAGTTAATATGAATCTATACTTCTATTTTGTACATTTTTCTTTAAACCCATGAGTAGATTGATTCAGGTTCTTAAAATGACAGACTAAAACCAGAAACAATGTATTGTTAATTCTTAATACATTCCATTTAACCACATCCTCCAGATCTTTCCTCCATGAAACTAGATATGAAGAAAGCTGGATGGGTGGATAAATCAACAACAAGGTCCAAAGGCCTGGATGACTGTATGTAGAATTAAGAAATTAATTAGGAAGGGAACTATAATTTGCAGCACTGACATCTATTTTACTTAACTTGCATGTATCAATGGAAGCCAATTATAATTCTATTAAAATATTCACTTTTATTACTTTACTGACTGACCTTGAAGTTAACGCCTGTTTTATTTAATTGCATCATATCTGAATAAATGTTAACCATAGAATGTTATGCTCCATTATGTTCAATGCATTTTTTAACTCTCCAACTGAACTACATCAGTCAATTTACTATGTGCTGTCAAGAGAGCAAGTGGGGCTTTGTTTCTTTAAGATAGACCAGTACATGATGACAGAAACATCTCAGAAGATTTGATAATGCTTAAGAGTGATCAGTAAAATAAATTGTGCTCTCACCTCCAGTTTTGTGGCCTAGTTTTACTGTATAATCATAAGTGATAGCACAAATGGTATAATCACTTCCAAACAATTTTTATTCCATCCAAAATTCCTGATAAACCCACTGACAGGAGCAGATACTCTGCTGCAGTTACCATCTGGGTTGCAGAGCCCTCGTATGCACAAGCAGAAGACATGTGCTGTAGAGAACTCTAGCAACATCAAAAGAGATTCAGGACTTTGCCAGGGCTTTGTTCTGTAGTGAAAAAGATGCACCAAAGAACATAACTAAAAGGCATTTCACTAGTGCTGAGTTACACAAAAGAAAATTATATTTAAAGGTTCAATTCATATAAATGTATTAGTGTAGCATAAAGCCCTCACCTGAGGGGTAACTACCTGATATTATTTGCATTTATCAAGACCATTAGAAAATCAAGTTCCATTTTCATGGAATGGCATTCAGCTAATAAAATCTACATTCTAAAGCTTCATCTTACTAACAAAAACATGCTTTATACAAGGTAAGAATTTTAAAATAGTCTTGATTTATAACAAAGTATTTTATTATAAATATTTCTGGGTTTACCCCTTAGTAAAATACTGAATGAAAATAGCTACTGGCTTTAAGAAAGAGTGGTACATAAAGTACTTCTGAAAACCACACTTACAAGTTTCCTTCCTTCCTTCTCCTAACTTGAGAAGTATTGTTGAGAAGGTTAGTCTCTTTATATCATCATTATGACAGTCAGGGCCTGAGGCTTAACTTCTGATGATGGAAGACAGTATAAAGCACAATGAGGTTTCTGGAAAGATCCTAATTAGCTGCTTACCAAAAGCAGAACTATTTAGATCTTTAAATAAGAAAAGAGGTAATGAAAGATTAAAGTTTTCTGGTACCAAATTTAGTCTCTTTCTCTTTTCAATTCCTTTTTTCAGGAAGAAAATGGCATAAGGAGGTGATGGGACTTCTAAGGTACAGAAATTCAGAAATTTTGAGGGAACACAGAACAGTATAAAGGAGAGATGCAACCACCCATCTTAGAATGGGAACAGAGAAAGCAGGACTATTTCTGAAGGTAAAATCCTCTACTTTACTTAGAAAGAAAAATATACACACTTAAGCAATAAAAAATCACTGATTTTCATGAAGCAGGATTAAACACTATTTCTTAAATTATGCAGAATCAAAAGGTATGTTTCTAATAGCCCACGAAAAGCCTGTACACAAAAGGATCACTTGGTAAAGGAGGTTTACTCTGCAGGAGCACAGGAATGTCAGATACTCTTCATGATGCAGAAGTATGCCTGCCACAGAGACATTAATGCAGGGTAAATCTACACCTTAAAAAGCCTTAAAGCAAACTATTATTGGTGTCATATTTAGCTTTCATTTCTATGAAGAGCTAGGAAGTGAATTTTTTGTCTGTTAGTGTAACTTGACAGGTTCATAGTTGATTCTTAACTTTCACACATGAAAGGCTGTGTAACAATGGTGAACTCATCCAATTCCTTAAATTTCCTATTCCAAAATATCAAAAAAAAAATTGTAAAACCTGCTTAATTTTCATATAGAAATGAAGTAAAGTGCAAGACATAAGGGCTATTACTCCACCTCTAAAAAATTTGAGGTGACTATACTCCCAATTTATTCATAAAAGAGCTAAATTTATGCAACATGATAATGAGCCTACTTTTCTTTTTTTTTCTCTTATTTTTTTCTTTTGTTTTGTTTTCTTTTGTTTGTTTTTGTATGAGGTAACTTAGCCATGTGGGAACTGTATAGGGGTGGAATCTGAAGGCATAGTAACGCCTCTCAAGATAATCGGTAAAGTTATAAAACATTAATCCTGAAGCAGCTGTAGTATGTTTCTTTAGGATCACAGTTTGTCTTCTTCCTTGGAAGTGCATCAAATATTTTCTAAACTAGGCCAGTCTGTTGTTATCAAATTTTAGAATACTAAGAGGTAAAAGGCTCTAAAAGTATTCATACCAGCAATATTATCAGTAATCTCTTGTGATTATTTTTTTTTTTAAACATCTATATTATCTGTGTTCTAGTTACATCTAGGATTCAAAGCAACTTAGTTCTGCCCTTTCAGGAACAGAAACCTCAGTAAGTCTTTGAAGAAATTTAGTATTGTTTCATCAAACAAGGCAATATTTTCACACAGATCCTTATGTTCATGGTTTAAAATGATCATGAAGTTGCGTAACAACAGCATTAAACTGCTTTTAATCAAATCCAAGGCTAACTGAAAATACTGCCTCAGTCAACTTTCTCTCAGGACTTTCAATAGACTTCAGAGACTTAAAACTTACTAGAGGTTTGGTTCATATAGCCAAGTATATAGGGCTTTCACAACATAAATCTGATTTCAGTATTTTTAACTTGGGTTTATTGAAATATTTTGAGTAGAGTTACTTTAAAGCATGATTTATTAATCTATTTAATTGTAAAAGTTCAACAATTCCAGTATCATTACCGATAAAAAATGTACTGTTCTGTCCTTGTTAAAGAATTCTGGGATTTCCACACTTTGAACAGTTCTAGTGCTATTAAGTTTTGAAGAAAAGAATTGAAATTGATTCAGTAACAGAGAATGAGGCCTGCTGCAAGTGCAAAAATCTGTTTCACTCACTATACTTATCCCCATGCAAGCAAGTTATAAAAACAGCACGTCCCCAAAAGGATCAACAGAGACTTCTTACAGGGGAGTTCAGTAGCTCACCTGCAAAAGGGTAAAAAACAGAGTGGAAATAAAGAATGAAATTAGGACAGTAAGTCTCCTAACACTTCAACTCAAAGAGACCCATAAAGCAAGCATCCAGGTCTAACTGGGTATCTATTCTATACTACACAGTTATGCCTTTAAAAATTTGAGTTTATGCTGTTTCAGCACAGAAGTCTGTATAGTGAATATGCATCTAGAATTTAAATCATATCAAGCATCTAATAATATTCTAGAATTAACAAGACACCGCTTCTACTCTTGATTCTTCATTCTGTTATTTCTGGTTTTGATGTCTCTTACTAAACAATTTTTCTTCCATTAGTTTCCAGCTCAAAGGTCTCCAATTGTTCTTCTGTCTCTTTCACTAGAATTCTTACTTCCTTTCTTCTTTCACTTTAAATGCCTGAAAGTCCATTCTTAGCCCGATGTGTCCCTTTCACTTTTCCTTTAGATGGTCTGATCTCCCCAAAATGCAAAGTGATCTTTCCACCCCTAAGCCATCCCTCTCCAATTTTGTCTGACATCTCCTTAAGAAGCACTGCATTCAAGAACTTTCAATTACTTTTCTGAATTCATCTATATTCACTTTCCCACCCTTCCTTCTGTGAAAAACACAGGGATGACTCGTGTCAAAACAGAATGTGGTGTGATAAGTGTGATCACTATAGCCTGTGAAGCAAATATAGACGAGTGTGTGCCTTTTAGAAACTCACCCCCGTCCCCCTCCCCCCCCCCCTTCCCC
>NDXB01016864.1:112169-130550 GCA_002631895.1 Agapornis roseicollis
TTTTTTTTTCCAAAGCTCTCCCTTTTCTCAAAGTGTCAAAGTGTAGGTTTTCATTATAAAGCAAGTATTATATCAAAGATTATTGTAGTATTATGAGTTACTGGAATACAAAGTTAGCAGAAATGGATGTATAAGAAGAAAGGCATGCTTGAGGATTAAAATTTACCTCATTTGGTATTAATCTAATGTGAAACTTTAGGCCACTGGATGGCAAACAGAAGCCAGCTGGAAGGAAAGCTGCACAATTTTCACCTGAAAACATTTAGGAGCATACGCTTGAACATATAAAGTATTACATACAATTATACATATTGCAGTATAAACATTATATTCTAAGTCAAAGATTTTTTTCTAAAGGTTATTTGAGAATTTCATCCTTCTTGTTACTTAAAAACACTTTAGACACCTAACCCCAGTCTATATTCAATTCCATTTGCATAGTGCAACAGAGTTAGGAAGCTTGGGGCTATTATGGTACTAATAGTATAGTTTCACCTACTATAGTGAAGTTACTCTTCCCTCACAGACAGGTGAGAGAGTTAAAGGAAATTTAGAGTATAGGGAGCCATTGCTGCTAACTAGGAAACCGCCCTGTCCTGTAAGTATGCAAGTATGTAATCTTTCCTGCATGAAACAATGTCTCTTGTTCTGCTACATCTACACATTTGTTTGCAAATTGTATCACTCCATAACAATTTCTTCAGGATTTCATATAAACATTGTCAAATTACTAAATCATTAAGTTGCTATTGCTCCTATGAGTAGATCAACTTGGAATGGGCTCTGAAGTACTGCACAAAAAATCTCACACAAGATCTCCAATAAATATTCCAAATTTCTTTTTTTTTTTTTTTCCCCAGTGATAACATATTTTACATTAACTCTCAGAAATATTTTCATTACCTGCACTGCCAGTAACCAGGTAAGTTTATCATCACTCCTTCTTGCATAACAGCAGAACACAGGACCTTCTAAAACAATTAAGCTGGAGAAAAACATTCTTTTTGGAACACAGGACTAAAAGAAAGGCCTCTTTCTTTTTGGACTTGGAATAGAGAGGTCATGAATCCTCCTCTAATCTTCAAAAGAGTTTTTGTTACTTCTCCAAAAGTCAACAGGGTTTGCAAGTTTTTGAAAACTCTTAGGAATCTCAACAATGCAACACCAAAGTTTGTTTCATTACATCAAATTAGTATGTCTGGGTTCTTCACCTTTTTTTGTCCAAGTATCCCTGATCCTAGGAATTGCTATGCCCAAATGGTGAGAAATTACCAATGAACAAAAATGAGTTAAATAGAAGCACACTCACAATTGTCAAATCCTTCTACACCCTATATAAGCTTAAGACAATCCTCATAAAATATTCCCTTAATTCTTAAAAAAACAAAAACAAAAGAAAAAAAAACAAAAACCCAAAAACCAAAAAACCACAAACCCCAAACTTTTTTACAGTGGTACACATTTTCTGCTAAGTTTTAGTAGAATGATCCTCTTGAGATTTCAGATTTAAGCATTCACACAGTCCTTTTTGTCCCAAAATTACTACTGCAAAATTCCAGAGTCCCCACTGCACTTTTCATAGTTAGAATAGAGTATTTAAACACCTTGACCAAAAAAGAAAATACTGCACATGCTTTGTGAAAACACTGTTATTTTATGCTCCTCATTTATGACATCATTTACTCTTACTCATGAAAATATTGCAACTTTCAACAAAGCTTTCCCCAGATTACAATAAAGTATGAAATACCACACTTAGTTCTAGATTTAATTCTTTTATAAAGTGCCTTTTCTTGGACTATTAATATATCACTGTATCAAAAAAAAAAAAAAAAAAAAAAAGGTACCAAACATTATTTAANNATTGCAACTTAAAGCTTTCCCCAGATTACAATAAAGTATGAAATACCACACTTAGTTCTAGATTTAATTCTTTTATAAAGTGCCTTTTCTTGGACTATTAATATATCACTGTATCAAAAAAAAAAAAAAAATGACAAGGTCACCAAGCATTATTAAAGTGATAGCAAGAATTCCAAGTCTTAAGAGAAACATTTAAAAACGATATCAAAATATGTTCTCTGACAAACTTTGGTAAGCCCACATGAAGAATAAACCTTGCTCTTCACTGGGCAGTTTAGCAGTAAGAATGAAGGGTTCTACCTTTCGTTTAGATACAGTAACTTGACAGAATGACAGCCTAATAATATGTTCTTAAGAATAACATTCTCCCATTTGCAGTAAAATAACTTCTACATCAGTTATTTAGATTTTAATAATTATACTCAACTAAAAATACAAACTCTTAATGCAAGTAAGGAGCTAAAAATAAACCCCAAACAAGTAACAATCAATATTCCCTTATTAAAAGCATGTTAGACATGTTACACTCAGTACAGTAGGCCCACATTACATTACCATTTTATACCTTATACTCAAAGTATACTTTTTACTTGTATATTGCATACTACAGTAAGCAGGACTTTACAGAGCAGAACCTGACTGAATTTCAGGTCTTTAGGGAGAGAACAACTTATGACACAGTTCTCTGACATCAGCCCTTGAAGCTACAGGTATGTATAACTAGATTGGAATTTCCTTGATTTCTGAAAGAAATCTCAAAAACTACCAATCTGGTCCAAGCTTCAAAACACGCTTTTAACAGCACTCATATTAAGAGCTTTCACTTTATTTTAATGAAAGAAAATTAAAATTGGCCTCATAATAACTGACAGACTACTAAATACTCTGATGTAAACATCAATAAAAGGAAAGCATTCTACCTCTGTAATATCAATCAATTTTTATAAGTTTCTGAATGGACAAGGAGTAGCACTCCTGAATGTAAGAAAACCAGAATAAAATAATAACAGATACACATCAGTTCAAACAGTCTCCCACAATGACTGAACAGATGTGTATCCATTACTCAAGGTGTGGAATTCTTCAGTGTCCTGGATTCAGCAGCAGCAGTCATTTTTCTCCTTCTTAGTAGCTGGTGCAGTGCTGTGGTTTTGACTTTCAGCCTGGGAACAGCACTGATAACACTGATGGTTTTAGTTGCTGCTCAGTAATGTTTAGTCTGACCAAGGACTTTGTGAGTCTCATGCTCTGCCAGGGAGGAGTGGAAGCCAAGAGGAAGCAGAGACAGGAGACCTGACCTGAACTAGCGAAAGAGGTATTCCATACCGCATCATGTCATGCCCAGGGTGTAAAACTGGGAGCAGTTACCCGGAAGGGTGAGATCACTGCTTGGGTCAGGCTGGGTGTTGTTCAGCAGGTGGTGGGGGTTGTGTTCTCTTCCCTTGTTATTTCCCTTATCATTACTATTATTGGTGATAGCAGTAGCGGTTTGTGTTATACCTTAGTTACTGGACTGCTCTTATCTCAACCTGTGGGAGTTACATTCTTTCGATTCTTCTTCCCATCTCTGCAGAAGAGGGGGGGGAATAAGGGGAAGAGCAAGTGAGCAGCTGTGTGGTACCAAATTACCAGCTCGCCTTAAACCATGACATTCAGCAACAACCACGACTGGCACTTCATGAAATGTCTTGGTAAATTAAATTTTCTCAAAGTAGTACAAGTACTGATGCAAACAGATTCTCACTCTAAAGAGAACTTGGTTAGGTACCCTCTGTAACATTTTTACTCAGTTCTTCAAAATATAGTTTGATAAGACTTGACTTTTTAATGGGGCAGCAGAAAAAGTGTCTCTGCTGTTACATCTTGTGACCAACAGGAACTGTATTCTTGAAATTAACAGTGCTGGATTCTCTCCCTCCTATCTCTTAGCATCATTTAATAGGATCATTAAAGTCAAATACAGCATTATTGTCATGTGCCCATAATAATAATGGTCAGATATTTTCTCCAAGCTCTACATGTTAGCAATATTCATTCTTTGAAACAAACTTATTTCATGAATAATGACAACAAACACAGAGGTTTTCAGAAGGGCTTACAATCTTTTATTCCTATACTTAAAACTTTTTTGTTTGCTTTTGTAATGATTTCACACCAACACTGAAAATAGGCATCTGCAGAACTGCGTGAGTTAACTTTAATGACCTCCCTTATATCATGTCTCCAAGTATCCTGCATAGGCATTTAGTTCCTTTAGGAATCACACAGCATCTACTGACAGCAATGATGAGACAATCTCCTGTCTGACTTCAAATGCCTGTATTCACTGTTTCTACTTGCTGCCTCATCTTCTGATGCCCTTCCAAAATGTTTATGATTTAACTAAAAGGGAGAATTCCTCACCTTTCTAAATGAGTGAGGACAACCTTGTGAATTGGAGCACATGGCTGGCACAGCACAACTATGATACAGACAGAATGTATTTCACAGCTAGTTGCATTAATCCCAGCATAACATCCTCAAACTCAATGAAAAAAATCCCCAAAACTGATAGGCTTCCTTTACAACCATCTCAAGACAATTCAAATTCAAACACACACATGACAATAACAAAACTTCTAAAGCATGTATAAAATTAATTTGGCAGGTATACCAAGCACTATTCAGTACCTCTTAAAGCACCTCTTTCAGATAAGTGAAATGCACACAAGACACACATGAAAGATAAGTGTTAACTGAAAAAGAGTAGTAATAGTAGGTACATTAATAAATTTAGTATCCAGTCTACATTACAGCTTCTTTGTTTTTTGCACTTTCCCAGAAAGAGAGAGTCTCCCATGACGACTTGTATTAAGAACTATCAAAACTATGGCTGGTAACATACATTGTCATTTGGTTGAGCAGTGACTACACTTCCAATTCACTTTTGAACATTTTCTAAAAAGTTGCCAGTGATTAAACTGTTAATGTTTGCACAAGTCTCACTCTAAGTTATCATTTCCAGTTTTACTTTAATAAAGAACAGCATAGAATTAAGTTTGCATTAATTTTACCTTTTTATCTAATATGGAGAATTTATTATTTCACAGTTAATGATGTTTCAGCAACATGGCAGCAGTTCACTTGTTCCAAGCCTTGTCTCCTCCTATGACAGTTTATGTGATCCATAAAATAAGCCACTCATTTTAATTACAAGACATGGGGCTATTTTCCACGGACAGATCCTCATTTTCTTCCCAGAACATTGCCTTTTCATTTCTAAATCACTTGTGGATAATTGTAAATAAGTATTCTGGGAATAAAGTTCTGTCTGAATGCTCTAGAGCAAAGCAATCTGTTGATAGCAACTATTGTTTTTTAATAAAACAGAAGCAGAAGTAGTCTGGAATGTCCTAAAGATAGCAGACTGATTTGGCCTGTATATATGATAGAGCTCAAATAGATGAAGAATGCAGTCATTTTAGTGGAAAGAGTGCAAATGCAATTCTAGAACGACCAGAAACAAATTCAATCCAAGCTGATCTTATTGCTGGAGCCTTGGAACAGGGCAAGTTCCCAGTCCCTGTCACACAGATCACATACAAAAAGGCAAGAGTGTCAGGATGCAAGACTCCAGAGTGCAACACGCCATCTGTCAAATCGTGCTTCCATGGATAAGCAGCAGCGCTGAAAAAGGTGTACTAGTTAATCAGGATTTATAACAACAACAAATAAATGATTTTAAGAGAAACAAAATTATCAGCAATGGAGTTCACTTGGAACTAAAGGATATCTAATGCCTCAAATCAGTCTGTTTTTGCACAAGTCTACCAAAAAAATCAATTCAATTCATGGAAGATAAATATTAAGCTATATTGTAGTTGTCTTTTAAAGGAAAACAATGGAATCCCACAGCATAGTATCAGTTCACAGTAAAATATTTGTATTACTCAGAATCATAGAATAATTAGGGTTGGAAAAGACCTTAAGATCATCTAGTTCCAACATACCTGCCATAAGCAGGGACACCCCACACTAAACCATGCAACACAAGGCTTTGTCCAACCCAGCTTTGAACACTGCCAGGGATGGAGCATTCACAACCTCCCTGGCCAACCCATTCCAGTGCCTCACCACCCTAACAGGAAAGAATTGCTTCCTTATATCCAATCTAAACCTCTCCTGTTTAAGTTTGAACCCATTACCCCTTGTCCTGTCACTACAGTCCCTAATAAAGAGCCCCTCCCCAGCATCCCTATAGGCCCCCTCCAGATACTGGAAGGCTGCTGAGGTCTCCACGCAGCCTTCTCTTCTCCAGGCTCAACAGCCCCAGCTTTCTCAGCCTGTCTTCGTATGGGAGATGCTCCAGTCCCCTGATCATCCTCTTGGCCCTCCTCTGGACTTGTTCCAACATTTCCATGTCCTTTTTATGTTGAGGACACCTTGTGTAATACTGGTATAACAGTTGCATTCCATGTAACTTACAATAAAAAATTCTATCTGTAGCAAGTCTCAAACATAGAAAAAGAAGGTATATAATTTGCTAAAGCAAATTCTGATGCGTAATTTAAAATTAGCAAGCACTTCTGTTCAATAATTAATATAGTTTTTCAATTGCAGAAAATCCTTCCATGAACGCAAAGACTGTAACAAAAAGGTGTAAAACTGACCCTACTAGGAAGCAATATGATGATTCTGTATTCCTAAAGCACTTCCAAATACAACTGCATAAAATGCTGTCTGTATCTCACACTGGGGTTTTTTCGACTTAAAACCAGACCCAGTTGCTAAGCAATACAGTAAGAAGAAATACAGTACTAATGCTGGACTATTTAATTTGTTCTCATGGATGGGAAACTAATGAGAACTTCATTGCAGTTTTGGCATACAGCCAAGTAAATGTGTTTATAAAGAAAGTCTCTAACATATGCAAGGTCATTATGTAATAAAATAGAATGAAAAAAGCAATAGCTGTTGCAGGGTGGCTGACCTTCCATTTACCACAACAACAATATTTTATTGAAAAATATTGGGGCTTTTATTTTGTAAGATACTGACTTTAAATGCAGTTGTGTTTGCAAAAAAAAAACCCCTTTTTCTTTTATATGCTCTAAATCACAATCATAAATACATTTTAAAAGTACTTTTAAAATAGTTCACAAAAAATGAATAAAAATGTAATTTCAATAGTAATAGTTCCAATTTAGTAAGGTAAATATGTAACATACAGATGTGAGTCTTCAATTATGAAAGCAGGTATTTGAGCAACTTACCTCACATTAGCTGTGCAGCTGCAGTCAATGGAAGTACCTCAAGGTCTTACACTAGCAATTTACAAAGAACAGTCACTCATCAGAGACCTTTTATAATTTCAGGTAAGTCTCCGAAGTGTTGGAGTGCTATGTTCAAAGTACTCAAACTGAACCATGTGCCTAAAATTATCAAATATGAAATTATAAATTTATTTTATGATTGTCAGGATCTAGCAGTTTCAATTACATAAATTTTCTTTCCACAATAGCCAATTCATCCAGCACCAGAAAGAAATCTGCCTTTAAATAAAACTGTTGAACACTAAGCCTACCATTTATATAGTTCAAAATATGAACCAAGTGTAGTTAAAACTAAATACTCACACACCATACAAAAGAATGATTAATAATGTGCTTAAACTGACAATATATTCCAAAATCTCTCTTAGATTATATACTAGAATTATACATCATGTATTTTATTTCTTAAAACTCTGTTCATCAATATCTTTAATTCCTAGTTTATTAATATTTAATAACCAGTTTGATGCATACTGAAAACAAGAGATGAGGACACCATTCTAAAAATTTATGATTTTAAATGCCAAAGAGTCACATCAGTAGAAACATTAATGCATACTTTTGTGAATCTTTCTGAAAGATACAAAGGTGTTCATAAATTCAAATTCACAGGATTATTTGATTTCCAATTTACTTCTCTGGGAGTATTTTTCTTCTTTCTCTCCCCACCCTCATATAAAAATATGCCACGCATTTTTATCCCCTCTAAATTTTGTATTCTGAATTCTACTAATACCTCATCTTTAACAAAAAACCATGCACATAGCCTTGGGTTTGGAAGGTTTTCAGATTTCTTGATTTTGAGGTGTTTTTTAGCAGCAGGATACAAAAGACACTCCTTATCCTTTTTAGTACCAGAATAAAACATCTTTTGAATCAAGATAAAAATCACTACATCATGAATGTTAATGTCATTCTGTGAAAAATAATATCATATGACTAGAAAAGATCATCTCTTTAGGGAGAAATATTGTGTTAAGGTGGATTATTCTTTTAGTAGTGTAATGGAAAGGCATTCCACCTAGTCCCACAAGAAAAATCAAAATATGCATTTAAATGGAAATATTGTGAAATGGATAGGACAAAAGAAAACCCCTCAGAACTGTAAAGAACTATGTGTATATGCGCACACACACACATAAATATACACGTATACACACAAAACCAAATACATGACATTTATACATTTTTAAAAGTTTAATTCTGCATATATATTCATGTATATAATTTGAAATTTTGAAATATAAGTTTGTAGCTCTAGGCTTCTTTTGCAAATATCAAGATACAGTCGCATTTACATTACTGGTCTTGGCCACAATTTCAAATAATATATACAACTCAGCTCTATGCAAAAAGTTGGGTGTATTCTTTTTTAATTTTCTTCACATTTTGTGCCAGACCATATTCTAAACAGCTTTTACAAAGTGATAATGTTTCACTGACAGTGTTTTGTGTACTTCACATAAAATTAAATCTCAGACAAACCTTGAGAAAAAGAAAGCAGAAAGCTAAGCAATACAGCATGTTGCTCTTTTTGACCCACAAACGATTATCAGTTATTTTAGAAATTATGACAGTTTTCTCAAGTCCTTAAGGAGTCTGACACCATCGGTATAGCTTTTAACACTGCATTTATGTTTATATTACAATACAATAAAACAGCAGGAATAGGATTCAAATTACTTGGGTACTGGATGCTTTATTGAAAATAACAGTATTACCATAAAATAAAATAAAAAAAAAAAAAAATAGACTTCTTTGAATGTGCTAAGTAATCACTGCAATCCATGCTGCATGTGAATTACCGGATGAAATTTGGAAGACGTCATGAATTGCAATGACTACTAGATCTGTCTCTAATGGAACGCTGTATTCAGTAACAATGAACACTAATCAAATTGAATAACCAGTGATATTTCAATACTTGAAAAGTCACTGTGAAATCAGTGCTATGTTAATTCTTTATTGTTACAATACAGATGACTTCATCATTAGAGCTAATATTTATGGTTCTTTGTCAGGAATGAATAAAAAGTAGAATGTAAACAACACAACCACTCTTCTCCTTCCTTTTTCTGCAGAGTGCTACCATAAACTACAATACCAATGGCACAGTAGTTATTTATCTGACTTTATTAGTAATTTTATCATTATTCTTTCATAATATGTGAATTCACTGCTACATTTTCTTATTCTCTGTCTTTATTTGCTGTTCAGTTAAACAATCTCTATTCTGAATCACTGGGGTCTTTGAAAGCTACATGGGAAAAGAGAATTAATTTTTAAAACAGTCTTGATATTTTGCAAAACTTAAATCTAGGAATGAAGGCTAAATTATGTTAATCCTCTCATGCAAATCTGAAAGTAGCTACACTCAAACATGGACAAACTTACTCATCATTGTCTACCCAAAAACTTCCTTATTTTCAATGGCAGAAGACAAGCTCAGAAAGATTGGCAAAAGTTGGTGGTTTGAAGGAGCACTGCAACTACCACCCACTCCCCTCCCTCTCCCCCTCCCCCCCACAGGAACCTCACTTAATGAGATGCATTCTAAAGGCTCAGAAAGATAAACCCAAACTGGTTTTGTATTCAGTATTATGGACAATTGCACCAGAAATCAAAGTTCAGCAGGTAAAACAGTACTAATAAAAATCCATTTTCCATTAAGAGAGGATTCTCATACATAAATTCATCTAACTATTCTGTTTAGAAGATTTTTTGCAAGTGGCCGATTAGAAAGATTAAATAGGTGCTTAAGACAATTTTCCAAAGATAGCAGGTACAGCAATTATCCTTGATGAATAACAAACCCCCAAAACACAAAATATAAAACTAGACATAGTTAGTCAAGGTGGTTAATACTGTAACCACTACACACACTCTGGAAAATAAAATATAAATAGATATTAATCCATTATAAAAGAGTTCAGAAACCTAAATCAAATTAAAAGTGATGTGTCTACTGCTTTTAAATTATGTTCACTTCCAAATTTAACCAGAAAAAACAAAGCAAATGCTCCAGCTCCTGACTTGACTTGATAAAGTTATGCATCTGTAACAATGACAGCTAAGGAATACTTGGCAACTTCTGCTGAAACTCTGAAACTCAGTCTGAATTTTACTTTAAGGGAAACCTACACAAACTTTCTAGTCTGTTTGATGCAGCCTTCTCTCCTCTTGCATAGAAATGAAATGAAAAAGGCCTTTAAGAAAAACAAACTTCAATAATCTATAGGTATGAGATATCCCTGCCTTTTTCTTTGAACACCTTTCAATGGTATATTATTTTGTTCCTAGTAAAACTTACACTACTGAATAAATACTACACTTTAAAATTTTGTGTGATTCTGGAAAAGGTGCTTTCTCAACATGCACTCAGCACAATTCCTACCTTATTTATTGCTTTTATTACAAATATTTTTAATTATTCCAGGTCAGAAAGGACCATTCAGCAATCTCATCATCTTGAACAAGAGGCCACAAAATACCATTTTTTCTTGAGTCCAATAGCTAAAGACAAAGCTGTAAGACAGTTGCAAACACTATATAGCATTCTCATCTATATTGTTCTTTATGTGTTAACTGAGAGCTTAATGGTCTTAGCTGTCCATTAAAATGCAGTATTTTTAAGGTATCAAATTCCCATCATAAAAACTTCCTATTCTGAGCAGTTTATTGAAGAAATTACCAGGAATAGGCAATGTCCTCTACCCCATTCAGGCAGATTCACAGACACTGTAAGTAATCCCCCAAAAACGGTAAAAATAAACTAAATCTCACAAACCTCTAAAAGGGTTTGTTTTCTTTTTAAGAGAGTTTTTAAAAGTTAAGAGTTTTGTTTTGTTTTGTTTTTTTTTTTTTATGAGAGTACCTCAACATGCTTGTTTTTGAGGTATTTGGAAAGGGCTTACCTTCATCTCCTGGTCGTTACCATCATCATCCAACAAAAGCTGATTTCCCTACAAGCTGACCAGGCAACTAAAGGCTCCCTGTGACTCTTGGTACGAGAGCATCCTGAGCTCTACTTTAAGGATAGTGGCACGCCTGGCCAGGGATTAACACCCCCAGTCTCTCAGGGAACCACTGTCACTGTCTTCCATGACAACAAGGAACAGAATACTTTGTCTCTTCCAGAAGTCTTGTGCACAGGAAAGAATCCCCTCTTCCTTTTGATTACTTGAACAGTGGACAGGTTCTTAGCTTTGCATACCGTTTATGTCTAATCCACTGCTTTCCTGGTCTAGTAACAAACACATGCTCTATTATAACAGACTTTATGTAAACAGTGGTGTCATAATCTCTTATTAGTAAGAAAATGGAAAAAGTTCTGATGTAAACACTTAAGAATAAATGCAAGAATGATTTCTAAATCACTGCACTTTTGCCACCCATCTCCCACAGGCTTTCAAAATCTGTTTGGTCCCAACCTGACAACATAGTCAAGGCGCAGACAGGATCTTGAAAAACTAGCAGGAAAAAAAACCAAGCTATTACCTCAGAAGAACCCACTGCTCAAGATCAGGAAGACAGAAAAAGATTCAATTGTTGTGTTTTCATTTGTCTCAGGGGAAATTTCAGTATCTAGTTTTCCTCCAGATTCTCATCAAAAACCTCTAGAAATCTTGTTTCTAAAGGATGGAGATTCTGTATTTTAGTCAGTTGGCTGCAAATCAGCTTCACAACAAGGCCCTAGTATGATATTTCTACAAAAATGGTTGGCCAAAACCTGAAAACTGCATTAAGGTTTCTGCATTGAAAGTTGACATTTGAGACCATCTATCCCTGTGCAAGTATTCTAGGCAAATCTGAGAAATGTCTCCCATTTTAAACAGGCTTAATTCTTCTGAAATAAAAATATATTGGAGCAAGAACCAGGTCCTAAAACATCAGATTTATGTAAGTCTAACTTAACCTAAATCCAGCTAAACCCGCAAGTGGAAATCCTTCAAAAAATGCCAATACAGTATATACAAGCAACACTGCCACAACCTGGGCTGACAAGACCACTTGTAGAGGAAGGATTCTTGCCATTCTAAGATAGAGAATTTGGGTAGCAGAAAGAAAGGACAGCTTGAGGATCTGCCTTGAGAATGAATCATAAGACTTTTTTAGGAGGAAAATGGAAGAAATAGGCAGATGATAATGCTCCAGACAAAAACTAAACCCAGAAAGATTCAGCACAGAAAAAGTAAAATCAAAAGAATACATGGCAAGGTAAAACTTTCACTGGATTTTTCTGTAATGACACAATGATCAAAAATAAAATATAGAAAAGAGCACCTTCCTCTAAAGCTTAGCATAAAAAAAAAATAAAAAATTACAAAGTGCCAAAAATTTTAAAGTCTCTTCCATAGTGCTTTATTTTATTAGCTTGCATAAATCTGAAATTTGAGTCTTGCAAAATCCTGGCATGTCATACTGTCAAGGGGGTTGTAGCTTCAGGTTGCTCTCAAGAGTGATGGCCATTACACCCTCTTAAAACCTAAAAGCAAACATGTGCATGAGTATAAGGGAAAGGAATATTAATTTGTTTCTTCCAACTAGAGGAAAGTGAGGCTTTCCTTCCTTAAGGAAGACATGCCCTTAGTCACCATGAGTGTAAGAGAAAGAGCATAACATGAAGGTATAGTGAACAAGAGGGACAAGCTGACACATTAGCAATGTCTTAGAGAATAAGAAAAAAAATACAGCTTGCTGGGCTGATACCAAGATTAAATACAGTTGAATATTTAACAATGGAGAGAGAACAGAGTAAAAATAGAGGAAAGTATGCAGAAAAACAGTATTAGGAAAAGGTGTAGGTGAGCAAATACTGTGAAGGAAAATCACCTACCCTGCCAGAGAAACAACTGTCAACTAAATTGATCCTGAACCTATTCCAAAAGCACAGAATGGCTAATGTAGGGTCAAGTCACTGAGTAAGAAGGGAGGAAGGATTAAGGTATACCTTTTATGTCTGTCTTACATATCCAAATACCTACAACATTTACCTTATTTCTTCCATTCCCACCCTAGACATGAGTAAACATATAAAAAAAAAAAAAGAAAACACATTCAAGATAAGTTCTACATTTGATCACTGTTACTCTGGTCAGCTCTTTCCCTCTTTTTTTTAATATGAGATTTAAAAAAATGCAAAATGTTAGTTTAGGTTTACAGTATAATCTAAACAGTATTTTGTTGAAAGGCATTACTACTGTATGTCCTGGTTTAATATGAAATTGATACCGAGAAAAATAAATTGCATATAGAGCATCGAAGTTACCTTTTGTACTTTCTCTGCTTAAAGCCAACAGCATTTTCGCTACCATACAGATTCCACATTTTTAAAAATATGTATCAAAGCCAGCTGAACTGTGGATTTTCTGGTATTGCCAGTAGGTAACTGCATCACAGAAAGGAGAATGAGTACCTCCTATCATCCCTCCTCACTCACTCCTCAACTGCAGGCAGATTGTTACAGTATTGTCTGAGATTAACACCAAACTGATTATTTAAGTTTAGAAGACATTATTGCTTGAATCAGATTCCCAAACTGCTTGTTACCTAATAAAAAAATAAAATAAAATAAAATAAAATAAAATAAAATAAAAGCATCTTCAGAATACACACTGATTTTTTACTGCAGGTTCAGACATAAGCTTCTTCACTAATCAAGGTACTACAATTACTTATTATAGGGCTTTTTTTTTTTTATGCAGAAATTTATGTTTCAGAGGACTGAGACTTCTAAAATTGATATGTATTTATGACCTGTACTCCCGGCATAAGTGATTGTGGACTGCAGTAACAAGGTAAGAGGAAAAGGAAAACCGCTTTTTATTATGAGCAGAAGTATTTTGCTCACCAAAGAATCCAGCAGCCAAGGAACAGTCTGTGAGTCTAGTCCAACACAAACCGACTGTGTGACACAGACAGATTAAAAAAAAAAAGAAAATCAACCAGACACAGACAAGGACATTACAAATGTTTACAGATGGTGAAAGGTCAGGGCTATTCACATTCATTAAGGTTTCAGTCCCCTTCTAGTTCTTGGAGCAGAAATTTGCACAACAGGCTACCTACTGTTGAGCCTTCTTACCTGTTAGAGAGTAAGCGTGGCCTTCCCACAAATACTTTTGACTCAACAGAAGAGCAATACTTGTAACAAGCTTTCAACCTGAACTGCTACTGTTTTATTGACAGATGTCAGTTTTTAAACTGAGGAGGTTTTGTGGTCTCAATGTTTTAAATCACTGTCTCCTGTTCACAACACATATATTGTATTATACAGTGGTACTGTGACTGTATGCTTGGAAGGAAGAGGTCAAGGATTCCAAACCCATTTTCATTTGAAGCACCAAACTTATGTGAAACTGGCCAGCACTATCTCAGTCAAGAGTTGTTAATAAGACACAATTAACTAATTAGGTTGACTACACTTCCTATGTTTTAAAGGTACATAATGACAACAGTTCAACATTCTGTCAAACGTATCAGCTACTGAAACATACCAACAAGTAACCAAAGAGAAAGATGAGTTCTATACTTTGCTGAAATAAGAAGATAAGCATTAGTGGTAACCATTGCATAATAAAGATGTAATTGCCTAATTAAGGAAGTGAAAACTTTAACTTTCTGAACAAGGAAGAAATAACAAAACACTTGGGGAGAAATCTAAATGTGCATGTATTCCATGTGGTTTCAGTTCAAAGGGGAAACTGAATGCTAATTCTTTCCACCCAAAAGAAATCAAGACAAGCTAATGATCAAATTTGAGACAGACTTCTATACAGGAAGGTCTCAGCTCTTCAATGGGAGTTTCTATACATACATTTTAAACAAATGTAACCAAAACCATATCGTCTGTATAAAAACTGAAAACCTGACTGCCACCTTACCAAAAACCTGCAAGTTAGCTGAAGGAGAGAATGGCAAGCAGGGTGAGAAAAAACTTCATGCAATCTTAGCATAAATCACTTAAACATAGTTTACACTTCCTTTCTTCAGTTAACATATTTTACAAATTCAAATACCTACCCTCCAAAGTATGAGTTTTTTTTTTTTTTAAAAAAAAAGAACTCCAAACTTTTGAGTTCTTTCATTCCCATCTTAGTCATGAGTAAACATTAAGAAAAAAAAAAATCCAAGAAAAAAAAAGTTATACATTTAAAGATACGTTAGAAAAAGTCACAAAAGCCTGAAATTGTGCTATCCTCTTAGTATATCACAATTATATGCTCACAGATTGATAAGTGGAACAGGATAAAAATTCTGACAGACTTCAGAAGTGATGGAAAGGAAAATTCCCAGGAACAAGAAGGAGTTGACTAATACTTGCTACAAACCAGCATGCCAGACCACTGACTGAAAGGAAGCCTAGAAGCATGGATCCTCCTGCTTTTGAATTCGTTATAGATTTAAGAATGCATTTATTTTATCATGACATTAGTTTTAATCAAAAGACAGGAAGTCTAATACCTGGAAGACTTCTTACATTTTTGCAAATTTGACTTCATGGTTAATTTTGAAGTTGGTTAACTACTGATACAGAAAAAAAGTAATAGAGCGGGCTACTCTAATAGCCTACTAACATATAGTGCATGCCTAATGTAACTCTAACACTAAGGAAGGCCAGGTGTACCTTTGAGAATACATAACTATATTATTTTGCATTCTGACCACAGCAATGACCAAGGAAAGAGTACCTCCTATTCTGCAATGTACTATAAGCATATTAAATAATGTGGCACACCCTCTCTTTATTTGCTATCTCTCAGGAACATTCTGTCAGCCAAAATTCTGACAGCCTGGCAAAATAATTACAGAGAACATGAATATTCCAAGGCTGGAATGACAATGATATAACCATACTGAGAGCAGCTGATAATAACAAAGCACTAAGAATACCTACCAACTCATGGAGCAACAACTATAAGGTAACAGAACAAGCAAAACAACTGAACAAAAATTCCCAATGAAACCCCCAAACACCTCATGAATACAAAACTCTAGCTCATGAAACCTGCTTCCTACCTATGAAATAGCAGCAGACTACTGACTAGATGAGGTAGTCCCTCATTTCATGTTGCAGAAGTCTCTACTGCAAAGGAGACTCTAGGGTATCAGCTTTCTCATATGCCTGGTCTACAATGTGCATGTGTGCAAACATCTGCTTTTTTTTTTATCTTCACTTCAAAAATATTAGAAAAAATTAACATTTCAAAATCAAGAAATAAAAATCCTAGGTCTATCACACACCCATGCAACTTTTTTGTTTTGAACCCTTCCTCCTAACGTTTTTTGCAATAGAATCTTTAATGTATTAGGATTACAATCTGCTTTTCCAGTTTATTTGAAGTTCAAGATAATGCAGAGAGAGAAGGTATGCATTTGCCATTTTCAAATTCTCAGGTGCCTAAATTTGCAATACAATAAATTTATTATTACATATTCAATAGTTTTCTAGAGTAACCACCTTTACAAAAGTGTCAATAATCATGATGTCACATGAAATTTGATGGCCTGGAAAGACAGCATCAGTTATTAAGCTCACAAAGCAGTTTAAATAGTCATGGTGAAAAGAAGATTCTTTTTTTTTTCCAACTGATGATTTCAAATGAGTGTTCTCCTTCTTTTTTGCAGTTACACATAATGGTACCACTAAAATACAAAGAAAGTTTTTCAGGTTGTTTGTTATATAAATGATTTATCACTTTTTCTTAAGGAATGAAGCTGTATTTTCAGCTCAGAAGACAAGCATTCAGGAAAAGCCACTAAGTACTGAAAACTGGAAAATCAGACATTATGCAACTTAACTGCTCAAGTCATGCTGTTCCACAAAAATTTATTTACACAATAGCATCTTTCTATTTTGAGAAACAGTGTATTTGATGTCAAAATATTAAAACCATCTCATAACTAATAGCACAGACTTAGTATTAAAAATAAGATCTAAGTCTTAGGATAAATCTTCCTTTGAAAGCATTTATTGATCTTTCTTCACAGCACTGTTCACCATTTCTGTAAAGCAATACTTTTGAGAATGGTGATGTAAGCAATGAGTAAGTCACAACGACAAGTGGGTAATAAATAATGACTGACAGACTTTCCTTAAGAACTCAGGACTTGTCTCCAAAGAATAAGGATAATTCTGAAGGTGGCAAAAAGGGTTATTGCAGCACAAAAACTTGACAACTATTAAAAATCTGTAGAAGCCTAAAGTAAGTTAAGGAATGTGAAAGAAAAAAGAATTACTGGACTTTATAAACAAAACTGTAGCAGAATGAAAACTTTAATTTTCTGAACAAGGAAGAAATAACAAAACACTTGGGGAGAAATCTAAATGTGCATGTATTCCATGTAGTTTCAGTTCAAAGGGGAAACTGAATGCTAATCCTTTTCACCCAAAAGAAATAAAGAGAAGCTAATGATCAACTATGAGAAGACTTCTATATAGGAAGTCTCAGCTCTTCAATGGAAGTTTCTATATATACATTTTAAACAAAAATAACCAAAAGCATCATAGAATCATAGAATAGTTAGGGTTGGAAAGGACCTTAAGATCATCTAGTTCCAACCCCTGCCATAAGCAGGGACACCTCACACTAAACCATGTCACCCAATGCTTCATCCAACCTAGCCTTGAACACTGCCAGGGATAGAGCACTCACAACCTCCCTGGGCAACCCATTCTAGCATCTCACCACCCTAACAGGAAAGAAATGTAAATTTATGCATCGTGTAATGTAAATGTAATGNGGGACACCTCAAACCATGTCACCCAATGCTTCATCCAACCTAGCCTTGAACACTGCCAGGGATAGAGCACTCACAACCTCCCTGGGCAACCCATTCTAGCATCTCACCACCCTAACAGGAAAGAAATGTAAATTTATGCATCGTGTAATGTAAATGTAATGTAAATACAACCAAAACCATCATGTAACCATCATGACTACATGAACAGGAAAGACTAATAAATCAGTCCTAGCAATTGTCAAATCAGAAACATTAACAGGTTAAACTCAAGATCTACAAAATATTATACATCCATACACATGAAATCTTTCCTTTGTGCTGGTACGCCAGCCAGGGAACAGAAAAGCTGAAGAAAGCCAAGAATGGTATCACTGGTTTCGATTACTAAAAGAAAAAAAAAAAAAAAACCACCACAAACCAAAAAAAAAACCAAAACCAAAACATAAAAGACAAAAATGCAAAA
>NDXB01016867.1:3428-80125 GCA_002631895.1 Agapornis roseicollis
CCCCCCTTAAAGTTTCCTTCAGAGCACAGTAGATGACTTTCTTTGCTGGAACAGACATGTAACTCTTAAAACCAATACACAGTACACATTCTAATTTAGACATGGTTTCTATATAACAAACTTTTTTGTACTGGTTTCTCATTTTTGTACTGGTAACCTTATTATGTAAGAACACATGAAGAAGATTTCACACTTTACACAGCTTTAAAGAGGAAAATGAATTCAGGTTTTCACACCATGCAAATGCAGCTTTATTTTCTATTTTTTTCAGTTATGTCATAGGAAGCAACATTTTAAGAAGCTACGCCTGGCTTCCATTTTCTGCATATGTAATTGGAGCCTGAAACTGTGAGAAGTGTAAGATCATGGTTGATGAGACAATGAAATTCAAGTTCCAGATTTGTAACAATAACCTATACTTAAGATAATGCATTCACTGGAATGGATGTGAAAATGTACATTTAGTTGTAGCTTTTTAAAAAACAGAATCCTGAAGAAAAATGCTTGAGCACCTGCCTACTTGCTGTGTGGATGTATTTTCCAGGTTGCTGTACTGGACAGACAGTAAAAGCTTCTTTGTTACCACATCTAGAATGACATTTGATGTAAATTAACTTGCACAAAAATAACTGTTCTGTACTGCAGAGCCATCCCACCCACCTTTTAAGGTATTTGATGCCACAAGTATCACAAATAAAATACACATTAAGATGTATTTATAGTCAGTACAGCAGTCTGCAGTAAATACAGTAACTTGTGATTTTTTTTATCTATAGAGCATTTGGCCTGAAGGACAAGCAACATTTGTGCATACGAATTCTGGCATCCTTACAACAAACACAGTGACTCCCAGCCTGCTGGAGAAATAATGGAAACCACCAATAAGTAAAACTTCCTTTTTTCCCCTGTCAGTTTTTAAATAGCATTTAACATCCTAGCAGGAATTGTTTTTCAACTTCATTTCCTGTGATTGGCATTTCCAAGTACAGACAAGAATATAAAATTGGTCTCCTTTTAAATATCTACCATTTTCCAAGCATAACTGCACCATATATTCTTGTGACTTTTCTGCTGGTTAATTCTGGCTACTACACACTTTTATCTTAAAAGTATTCCCTAATTTTTGTAAGGTAAACAGGTGGGTTTTTTTCCCCAAACTTCACGTTGTATACTACATAAAAACTGTACTAAGCATACATAAACATAACCTTTCAGTTTATTCAAGTATCAAAGGAGCTTTTTCATAGTGTTCAAGAATAAAACCAATCTACTTCAAACTGAGGGAAAAAAACAAAACCCTCTACTAAAGTAGAGCACCTCTATTATCACGACCTTTGACCTATGCAAAATTTCCCATGTGCCTCACCTTACCTCTAGATTCTGACATTCCTGAGCCGAGTTTGTGGGAAGGCCAATCCATCTGATTTCCTTCTTCTCTTTTGAAATTATGTTCATTGCCATCAGGACATTGAGGGCATCATAAACTCTTCGCCTAATATTTTTCTGATCATAAGCCTGCTAAGAAAACAATACAGAATTAAGTACAATAAAAATCCAAAAAGGAAAAAGAGATGGAACATATCCTTTAGAGATACGCAGAAGATAAAAAGTCAGAATGGCAGTTCAGGTCAGAGGGGTATTAAAACATGATGCCTTTATTGGTGTTACTACTTAGGTACCACGTGAGCTGTTTGGTTGCACGTGGAAGCCTCAAGCCTGCTTGAAGCCTCAGTGCAGCAGATTCACACAATGGTAGGTCTGTTCCAGTTAAGAAGCCTAAGTACTTTGGCATACTCCTCTAATTTGCTTCTAATTTAGAGAGAGTATCAATTCTTGATTTTAATTCTGTATTTTTAAACTTTAGAGGGTAAGTCTTTATATTTGGGAAGTAGTTAAGTAATGAAGGAAGGTCATCTGGTGTGGCAGGACAGTGCAGAAACAGAAGAGATGCCAATTCCATGATAAACCAGCCAGTTTTTTGATGGTGTAACACATTTCCACATGTATTTGCTTACCGAGTCTGTGGCTAGGTGGCTGTTAGAGTTTGTGAATTCCAATACCAGCTCATCAGCAACTTCATTGTACGAAGTTGTTCCTTTACGTTGAACTTTTTCGCATACTTTCATTGAAAAATGCCTCAGACCCTTCCCATTTTTATCTCCTTTTTTGCTTCTCTTACTGGAAGGAAAAAAATTGTTTTAATACATCACATCTTCGTAAACTACTTTGTAACACAGCAAAAAGGCCACTTTTTCCAACAGGAACCAGGACTGATGACATCATGTACTACCTAAATGAAAAATAAAGACGTTCTGCTCTTTTGAATCAGCTTCTTGTTTCTTTCATATTGGCAAAAAAAAAGTGCACTGGAATCCTTTCCCTTTTCTCAGCCATTGCTACAGGGATAGTGCTTGAACACATGTTGTTAGGCTGATGCTTAGAAAACTACATTTGTAATTTATCTCCAAGTAGTTTCACGAAAGAACCACCAAAAAATGGGGAAAACCTTACAAGATGTTTAAGTGCTTGAAGCCAGACTCATAGGCAACTCATGTTTGTGCTTAAAATAGAAAAGTGATAAAGCAAGGAGTAATGAATTATAACTACACGGAATAAAATACCACAGAGCTTTTATGTGGAAGTGGGAACATGATTCCCATCTCTCTGCAGAGCAGATCTGAAGAAGTAAGAAAGTCTGACTGTATGCATCAAATACATGGTTGATAAAACTCACCTTTCCGAAAAATCTGACTCTATAAATTCTTGGGTCCGCTTTCTGTCCCTAGGCAAAGACAATTCAAAATTAAGATTAAAATCACATTATACATTTCAACCAGTAAAATTAACTTATTTGGGCCCTAATGTTCACTCTTGTTTGTTTACTGGAAAAGGAAAAACAGCACACACAGAGCTTGACAAAAAGTGAGGGGAGGTGGTCAGGACTTTGGAGGTTTTCTAAGATCACTGCCATAGAACTTCTAATCCCAATCTTACCATGCTTTACCTGTATAATTTTAGGCAACTCATTTCAGAAGAAACCATAGCAAGTGCTGGTGCGAGCTAGATAGATAACCAGATCTCTTCAAAAAGGAGAAGCTGGGCTCCTTTGAAAATTCCTATTTAAAATTTCCCCATCTGGAAGAAATATGTATTTAAATAGTGCACAAATCTATCCTGTATTTCCAGGACACTGAATGTTTTGGTATCTTTAAACAAAAAACAAGGTAAAATACTAAGCAGTTCCTATTACAGCTGATGCATACAGAGCTGAAAGTGATACGCTGAGGAAGTAGTTGAGATGAGTTCTGCACAGGAGCAACAGTCACCAGTCATGGCCAGTTTCCTAATAGTTCTGTTCATTAGCTACAGCAAGCAAACTACAGAAGGTGTATTCCAAACTTGTCTTTTATTCTTGCAGGTGATACAGCGCACGCAGTGCTGAAGAGCTCGCAGTGTATTACTTCACATTGTTACCTTACCATTTCAAAACTCGGGCTCACAGCAGATACTTTTGCAGCTAAAACTTGACAATGCTAAAAAAGGGAGCTGAATAAAAATTATGGATTTGAAGCTCCATGCCATGAAAGCCTCATGTATCTGATTGCACAACCCTGAACCCACCAGCAGACGTCTTCCTCAGCACTGTAGGATCTGTGGCTGTGGCAACCCCTGTCCATGGTGCTTACCATCACAGGCCATGTGGTTTGGGCTGGCTGCAGCTGGCGCAGGGGCTGCGGTGTTCCTATTGGAGTGCACCACGGGGACCTGGACCGGCAGTAAATGAAAGGAGAGCTGCCCCAGGACTGTAAGCCAGGCTGCTGGAGGCGGCATGGAGCCCTGAGAGTGAACATGCTCTTGTGTCATTTGATTTTGGAAACTACTTGGAATCTGTGAAGAGGAGCAAACAGTGGGTAAAGCGAGGAGCCTGGGTTTGTGGTCCTGGAACTATCTTCAACATGGGGTCACCTCCTAGGCTTGGCAGTACCACAGAGCCTTCCTCACCTCTGATCTTCAGATGAAAATATGACCTGTTGGATGGACTTCTGTAGGAATCAATACTGATCAGCCAGTCTGGAGAATATCTTGCTCCTTTTTATGGGTGAAACAATAGTTAGGCTCATTGGAAATACGGATTTTGACAGGATATGAATAAAAGGATGGTGCTCTTCCTTGGTGGTGGTGGTTGATGCACTGCCATAGGCTTCCCTCTGGTACTCTCCATCACCAGGTTTTGATGAAGCTTAAGAAAGCTAATGAGTGTTGAGTCTCTGGTTTAGCAGCTGTGAACAGACACTACAGCTTTTCACCTCTGGGGACTGAACCAACTTCTGTCTGGCCTCCACATGTCCCAGAATTTGCTGAAACAAAGTAATCTTTGACAACTCCTTTTCCAAATAAAATCAGAACTAAGAGGTTTAAAATGGATTTATGGAAATAAACACATATTCAGGGGAAAAAAAAATCGTAACTTAAAAACTTCCCAGCTGGGCACGCAGTTTATTGATTTGGTGCTGGGGATACAGTGACTGGGAAGTACAAGCCTAGGACAATCCTTGCTTACAGCACAGAATAAAGTCAAGGTACAACCACTGTACTCTCCCTTCTGCTGTTTCTTAGATACTCCATTTTCCCACCTCTGGGGCTGGAAAGGTACCACTGACACTCATCACTGATTACAGAAGTTAATCGAAATGCAGAAATAAATGTTTCATTTTCAGAGGCAAAGCACTACATCTGTCTTGAGACAGAAATGCTCAGCAGTACTGGTATTAAAAGAAAAACCAAACCACGAAATACTGTAAAGACCAGATTTCCTTAGAGAAGATAAGGACAGTCATGTTACTATGGAGTACCCCAGAACCCTGTGAAAACTTGTTGCTATTGTAAAACAATAGCAGAAGTACAACACTTCTGACTGTCTCTCCCTCTGTTGGCACCCTCTGATATGTTCAACAGCAAAGCTATTTGGATAGACCATGAATTCATGGAAAAAAACAAAGACTTGTTTTAACTGGACTCTCTCATATGCTGCCACGGAACAAAATTTAAGCAGACTGTGAAGTGACCAGTGCTTGCACTTCCATGCTCATGTGCTCCAGACATCAAAAGTGCATAACAGGCTGAAGAGCACACTCCTTTGTAGTTGTGCAGGACCCAGAAGGTTTGGCGCAACATACAGACAAATAAAGGGAAAGATCAGAAGAGATCCTCAAACACCTTTTAATAAAACAAAAATCTTACCCTGGGACCCAGCCAGAAGCTTCTGTTATGTGTGCCTGTGTAACCATTGCTGGAGCTGGGTTATATGGACTCCCAATGAGAACACTTCCCGAATTGGTCAGTCTTTGTGATGTGCTTATGATCTATGAAATTCAGAAATAAAAACACAGCTCTCTTAAGAAAGCAGAGTTTACCATAGCCCCAGAGCCTTACTAAGTACCGTGCTAAGGGGAAAACCACCAAAAAACCCAACAAACCCCCAACAACTTCTGTACCAGATGCAAGCAGCAATCAAAACATACACAAGAGATCTCATAAACAGCTCCTCATACATGAAAGTAATCACAATCCTGTTAAGGTTTCTACTAACTGCACCATATTACTGTATTACTCATATAGACAAGAACTAAACAAGTTCTGGCAGATGGGATCTATGCCCATGCACATCTAACTGTTTCCTCAAAAGTACTCCCAGGCAATTTCTTGATCGCTGCAATCAATAAAACCTCCTTTCCAATAGGTTTGCCTCTTGTAATTATTTGCCTTTGGTACTGGAGACAACCTTAGCTGCAGGCAAAGCATTCCCAGCAGTTTCCAGCATTCCTAAGATCTCAAGGCATTCCAGGAAGCTAATAACGCAACACTGTACCTCTGGAATGACGTGTAAAGTCTATACAGCATGGACTGAACTTACATGTAGTCAAACCTGGAGAAATTGTACAGTGTTTGTTAACACTAAGACTGTTGGTCACAGTTCTTAAATCTCATCTAATTCATTCTTTAATGTAGGTCCCCAGAAGAATTCAGACAGTATGTAAAACCAGAACAGTATTAATTAGTTAAACTTTGAAAGAAGATACATGGTAAATTATTTTTATTCCAGTATGGTAAATTCATACCAAAGGTGCCTGGACAATGCTTTTTACTCATGTGCCTTATTTAACTTTTTAAAACTTTATTGTACTTCGTTTGTGACATTTTGAGTACTGATTGTATTAAACTCTGTAGTTTCCTTTACTACTTAACTTACCCAATACCCACGTAAGTACACAGCAGATACTTTGGTGTCCATCAGTATTGTTTAAACAAGTACAAAAAATGTTATCTGAAGAATTTTGCATTTCCTCAGCTCATGGAGCATTATTTCACATCCCTCCCAGCACCACATCGTAATTACATGTATGTATTTTTTGTCTTAAAAAGACTTAAAATGACCTTACTTATTTTTGCAAGTGGATAGCTTGACAAAAACAAGTGAAACCAGAAATTTAGGGAAACCACCACACAGGTACAAGTAAGATATTTAGTGGTTGATAGTGGAGAGCAGAATATCCCAGGCTGGCTGCTCTACACACAGGCACAGAAGCAGTTTCTGACTGAATGATTAATTTGTAAAAGCTTGCTTAGTATCAGCACTGGTGTAACACAAGGACATGAGAGTCAGTAATGCAACATTTCAATTAAACATTGGTCCAGTTCATTAACTTTTTACACCAGTTTCTTGCAACACTAAAAGCATGTCTACTTCCAGTGAGTGTATGGTTCTGCAGCAAACTGCAGACACATGCCACACAGATGTTAAGTATTTTGCACACTGAAATGCATTTCAACACATTCCGCTCTCTCTGAAGTTTCAGATTGCTCTACTGATGCCTTGTAAATCACAGATCAGATGTGTTGTAAAGGAGTATTTTATATCCAGCCTCTTCATTTGCGTGTGACCACTAAAACAGAGGTGACATATCACAATGGGACCGACCATGTCCCCTGTCCCTTGGTGCCATCTAGTGTTGAGGGACCCCGGCAGCAGCAGCCCCTTCTTATAGCTGTCACCCCTTCCCCTCCCCACAAAAATCCAGCTCAGAGCTGCCTGTTACAGCCACGGGTGTCACAGGTACACAACCTGGCATTATTTCAGTGTCACTTTCAAGTTTACTAGTGAATGCTTTTGCTTTCACAAAAAAAAATGCTGCACCGTGTATTTTCAGAACACTAATTCCATCTTAACAGAAAGTACTTTTCCACTGTGCCTGAAGTAATCACATAAATTCACTGCATAGCATAAAGCAACAGAAGACCTCAACCCTAATTTAGTGAACAGAGCACCTGCAGGATGTGTTAAATCCCTGTAATTAAACACAGTTTATCAATAACATGCTGTTATACCTACAGACCAAATCTAAAGAAGCTGTAACAAACTCTCATACAGAAGAATTCAGCCTGCATATTGTGCAGATTCCACTGTTTGCCCAGCTATGCCCCAGGGGATTCAGAGCCATGGTCACTATGCAGCCAACAGCCCCCTCCACTGCCCCTGAGGCTGTGTGCTGGCCTGGAGTGCCCCAAGGGCTAAAGCCTGCAGTGGTTAAATAACACTAGAATCCCCTCGCAGCAGCTGGGTATTGCTAAGGCAGGCAAGATGGCAAAGGAGTGCTGACATTCCCTCTTTTATGAACTTGCAAATATTCTTCCTCTTTTAATGGTCTAGCAGACAACACACAGCTCTCCACTGATGTTTTACAAGGCCTGCGTAAATGGCTATTTAATAAGAAAATCTTTTCTGAATAGAGATCTATCCTTGCAAAGCAGCAGAGTAAAATAATAAGAAATATTACAATAATAATAATAAAGATAAATGTGCTTCTCACACCATGCAGTAGCTTTTGCAACTTCTACCTGCTGCAGAATCTAAACTGTAACTAGGGCTCGTTTTAATGCTATAGCAAGGAATTGAGAAGTCACTCCTAAGGGCAGGGACTGCTCACCCCTGTTCTCAGCTGTTAGTTACTGAACTCACAAAATACAGCTTCTGTAGCAGAATTACCCCAGTGAAATGCCACAGGGCATGTGTTCCAGCAGGACATGTACCAGTACTGAGGCACTGAAGAGGACCGCTCCCTGGCAGACACCCTGTGGGTAGTACTGCAGCTGGAGAGCTCTGCACCATGGAGAACACAGCACAGGGACTGCTGCAATGCCTGTGCCCCTCTATCCAACTGGGGCCGCTGAAGAACAGTGATGTGAAAAACACCCAACACAACTGTTTATGAAACTCATCAAATGGTAATTGCAGTCAGGATAAATGCCTGGCAAGCAGGTTTCTAGAAATGGTTCCCTGTATTGACATCACCTAATTCGTTTTCTGGACACCAGAACACCCAAATTTCTTCTCAAAGCCAGATTGGCAACACACACACACACGGTTATCACTGACAGGAAAAGACAGTTTTAACAAGAGAAGCTTCAATAAGTTAAATCTTCAGTGTCACACTCAAGACACTTGCTGCTTGGTGCTGCTGGAGATCCACTGGTGAGAATATGACTCACAATAGCCAAAGAGTTTCAATACAATTCTTAATGGGATTTTTTGCTGTTGTTTTTTTATTTCTTACCACACTTTTCAGTTAAAACAGCAGCTGATGAAGTGCATTCATATCCATTCAAAGCCAGGAGGGCAGGTATCCCCCAGGGTCACATATGCAGAATGGCTGCTGCAAGTGGCAGTACCAACACATCATCACCTTTCCACCCAGGTGGGACACCTGAGCAGCCTTTGCAGCTGAGCAGCCTTTGCAGCTGAGGCAGGAAGCAGCACATTCTTAGCACTACTCACATCTTTGCTTCTCATGTTTCCATTTTACACTAGCAGGAAGCCACGTGGCTTGTTACACAAGTTAGAACTTACCATTTGGGGTCCAACATTCACATTGATCGGTCCTAAGGTTTTTGGCAAAATCTTTGTTGGAGAGTTGGTGCTGGAAACTGGCAATGTGATTATTGAAATGTTACCTAGAGAGAGCAGTAAAAAGAGTTCTAAATTACTTCCTTAGTAATCGATGACTAGCACTTTGGCAAATTCTCACCTCATCTGAACAGTCTGCACTCAGGTTAGCTTTTTTGACTCATCCACTGCAAACACACCTTCACATAAAAGCCTCCAGACCTTTTCAGCAGATGTCACAGGAGCACCTCACAGAACTACAACTGCAATAGTTTAGCTTTAAAATTATGTGTTAGTGGTTTATTTCCAGAAACAACTTCTATTTTTTTGCCTAAGCGCACACTCCCTGCCATACCTCAGCACTAACAGTTAGAATGAACGAGTGCACTTTTTTCTAGAAGTCGGCATACAAACCCTATTTATACCGTAAGCACATGTACAAAGTGTTATTTATTCTATAAACAGAATCACAGAACAGTTTGGGCTGGAAAGGACCTTAAAGATCATCTGGTTCCAACCCCCTGCCATGGGCAGGGACACCAGTGAAGTAAGCCTACTGCAGCTTATCAGTGTAAATGACACCTTTACTACTTACCTGAAGTACCAGCTGGACATCAAGATAAAGCCAGCCATGTGATCTCTAATCCAGCATGTAATCATCCCAAGATGTTTATCATCTTTATGATCCTGGACTGCTTATGGATCTAGCTCACCCTGCCCTCAGAAGTGCAGCTCTATGCCGAGAGCCTCAAAAATGGTACTGCTTCTCCTCTAGGCTAAATCATACCTTGTTTCCTTGATTATTCAGACTTACTGTCTTAATCAAACTGTCATGCAGCACTACCATTAGCCCACAAGTGTTCAAACTGGTGCATACAAGCCACTCAAAGCAGTGAATATATTTATCTGTGGGTATGGTGGCAGCAGCAGCTCCTGTTCTGTGACAGTTCCAAAGTAAAAGAGCTGGGAATTGATCAAACAACTCCTCCAATTCTTACATACAGGCTTGTTCCATATGGGGAATGACAGCACTGGGTCTGCAGGCCGAATCAAATACAAGGAGGAGCTGGCATTACCTTGTAATCCAGGGGCAGCTTAGGCCTGGCTGGGGTCATGAGCTGTAAAGACAAGGACTGGCTCCTGAAGAGCCACTGAGACTCCCTGGCACCAGTAGATGGAAACTGAAGGCACTGGCGTTGAGGGGTTCCTCAGAACAGTGCACACCCAGCCCCCAACACAGGGGCCTCCCTGCCACAGGGGCCAGCCCATAGCCAGCTGAGCTCAGATGGTCCCAAGGTGACTTGGTGGGGCTGCACATCGCTGTCCCTCGGTCTCTCATATAAGCTGTTCCCCTCCACTGCTCACTTTCCTCTTCTCATGTGGTCCTGAACCATGGTCATTCAGGTTATTATTTTAGTGCACCTATGTTCTGCCACGAGGTAACTGGAAAATCACACACTCAACAGTGTAGCTTCTCTATACCATGAAAGAGAGCAACACAATTGAGAGAAAACTTACAAGGACATTCTGTAGGTACAGCACAGAGCTTGAACAGATGTACACAGGCACATCTGCCCCTTACAAAAATGAACAAGTATGAGAAATATTTACAATTTCAGACAAGGATGTTGTAATGTTCTGTGTAAATTCCTTCGGCATCTCGAGTAACACTACTACTTGCTGCTGATTTTCCAAAAGGCAGACCTGTACCTGAGAACATCCTCAGAAGCAGCTTGTTTCTTCTCAACTCAATAAAAACTGAGTGATCTATGGGTCAACTAACTCACCTAGGAAAAAAAACCCACTTGCAGACCCCACACATTCTCAAACCCACCCCACAGTACCCTCCTGCTCTGTTATGGAACAGATCTTGTGAGGCAGTGCCAGAGTGCACAAGACTACAGTAATTCATGACTTATGCACTGTGTTCCCATTTTGAGCTCAAAATAGTTCTAAACTGGCCAGTCACTTGTCAGTTTTACTTTTGCCACAGGATTTTGCCCAGGATGTGCTAAGCTGTGCTGGCATATTCTCATCCATCAAAATGTAATTTCCCCTCCCACTGCAGGCTGCTGTTATCAGTGACATGCTTATCACTTCCCAGTACTGCTGTAGAAATCTCCCTCTCTTCCGCTGCAGCTGAAACTTGTGGCACCACTTCCTCTGGGATCAGCTCTCACGCTTTCTCCTCGCCCCTTTTCCGATCAAAGGAAACAAATTACTTTCTCTGGTGCTGACCACATAAGCTCACATGGAAAGTGCAGTTAAACTCTGAGATGTCAGCTCCTGGACAAGAGTTTTTTTACCACACGGCTACACCACAGAGTAACCTCCAGCCACACTGCTGGCCTGCAAAAGGCACTGTAACATCATGATTCACAACACAAGACTGGAACGTGTCAGACTCACTGTACTGTACAATTAGCATTGCTGGTGCACAGTACAGTTAGCACTGCTATTGCCAGATATGCATCTACCTACCACACCACATCAGTCACTGTGCATGCAGTTTGTTTCCTTCTCAACACATGGCAGGTAGCTGGTGATCTCTTTGCACATATGTACCTCCCCTTGTGCATGTGCGTGCACACACACACAGACTCTCTGAAAACTGTAGCTTAAAAATACAATGCCCACAGCCAAAGCCACACACAACCACCAAATTTACTGCAGTAGCCCTGGGAAAAACCCCAATGCAGAGCTACTGCTGCACTGAGTTTTCATGTACAAGGCTACCTAGATAAAGGGATACAACCATTACTAAGGCAGTTTCAGTAGAGTCCTTCAAATTACTTCATTTAAAAAAGACAGTTGCTTACATATGACATATGCCTTGAAGTGGTTTTGACTAGAGTTGCTGTAGGTAAGAAACATTTTCATCTTCTAATCCCTACACAAATCCCACATTTGGCAGCAGCAGTGTCAAAATGATCTTAAGAACTGACCAAGCTTCCCTGCCCTTTATCTTTCTTTTTAACTCCTTTATGAGTGTGTGACTGTATAGACTTTTAAACACAGGTAGGATGGAAAGGGACCAGTTTATTTTTGTGAGTGAGGTCTCTCTCATCCAGCACAGACAGAAGGAAAGAGCAAGCAAACTTTTCACAAGGAGGTCATTTCTGTGTATACATCAGCAGTTGAAAAACCAGTAAATAAAAAGGTTTATCCCTTATGAATAAAATATTCACTACCTCATGGGTTTCTTTTTGTTTGTTTGGGGTTTCCCCCCTCTCTCCCTCCCAGAATAGGGTCATAGTCCAGATATTCGTGTGACCTCAATTGCTCCAAATATTTAATGGTGGAAGCACCACCCTCCCATCTGTCCTCACAGCAAACATATTTGGTTCAGTTGTATCACACCAGCACCCCAATCTGAAGAGACAGATTTTGCAGTTGGTATCACCAATGCCACTATTCTTCTCTAAACACAGAGAAATCCAGCTTCCAAGAGCATCCCTAAGGTGACTGGCTGTGTTTTATACCAGACTGTTGAGGCTGTCAAGGTCAGTGCACCTGTGTTTGCTGAAGAGCTGGCAATCTCCAGAGTTCTGAAGGCATGGTAGTATTACAAAACAACATTAGCAGGAACAATTTCTTCCAAGGCTTTTTTATAGAACAGCACAGAAAAACTAGGAAGTAGGTGTCACGCCACAGGTCATCTAAAAATATTCAACAGACTTCTAAAACATACTCAACAGATTTCTGTATTCAACTTAAAGCAGAAATATCACCAAACGAATTCTCTACACACTTTATCATACAGTAACTGTAAAGGTTTTACACATGATTAGATTCCAAATAAAAACCAAGTCTTAATAGCTCCCATCATCTAGGGATAAAAAGACTACACTGGTTTATGATCCAGTGAAAACCAGCAGTGGGTACACACTGATAAGCTGAACACAATGAGACCCATCAGCCTCCTAGTCACGGTCATCTTAGCTCATGGATGAAAAAGGCCAGCAGAGATGGATCAAACTAGAATGATTTGTATAATAATACTCAAGTCTTAAATAATGTTTCTCAGCAGTTTCAAAGCACAAAAGATGGGTGTCATTACTCCCACTTTACCTATGGAAAATGGAGCACATGGGAAAGAGCCCCACTTCAAACTCTCATAGAAGGGCTTTAACTGCAATATATATAACCCTACCACAAACTGAGCATGCTTGTCACTGATTGAAATCCAAAAGTAAAAGAAATCCAGTGGGCATATGTCTGTTTCTCTTAGAACAAAAGCACTTTGCTTCTACATAATAATTGGTAGAATAATAATAATTTGTAGAACAGTAATATTCTACAAATAACTTTCCATCCCTCAATCAGCACTACTGCTGTTTCTCATGGAACAAAACCACTGTTGCTATTCTTTCATGTTTAGAAAAACGATCACTGTATAACTATGATCTGTCCTGGCACTTGCAAAATATTTTTACTTGCACACACAGAGAAAAATTCAATTTAAATGCTCCTCAGCTTTAAGGAGTCACAGAACAAAGTGATTCATGTTTACGTTCATGTATACTCACATGCACACACTAACCAGCTCACAACACTAAAACGTCGTGTGGCATCCTAAATAACTTGACACAAACAACGTGGACTCCCTTACAAATACAAAGCTAAGGAGGTTTTAGTGATCCCCTCTCCTCCCCATGTAATTTAATCTGTTGGGTCTGCAGCAGCTTACTTACAAAAATAATCAGGAACAATGTCAACCAGAATCTATAGCATCTGTCAGAGCCAGTTTCAAGGGAATCATAGCTGACGGAAGCTGGGGCCAGGCAGTTACGATCACACACAATGTGCACATCGACAAAAAAAACGCCTTTGAATTTCTAGACAAAACACCAGGGAAGTGCTGCTAATCTGGATTACATATTCAGAGCTCTGACAAGAAAAAAAGTCCACATTTTTAAAAGTGTATCAATGACCAGCCATTGTAAATAATACAGACTATGGCTTGACAGGGATGGCACAAAAACCCAGTTCAGAGTTGTGAAATACTGGAAATCCAATAAAACATTTTGCAATAATGTGTGATGTGTCCTCTTGGTCCTCCATTACATTACAGCATGAACTGATCTTCAAGATCAGGATAGACTAGTATAAAGCATATAGAAAACCTGAACTATTAGCATGTTATTAGCATGCACATATTTTCTTGGTACGTTACGTCATTTGTTTCTTGCAGAAACTTACTAAGGCTATAAACCCAAGTTTAAAAACCCTAGATAGTCTGTAAAATCACACACATATCTAGAATCACATGAAATCAGACAGATCTACAGAAAAAACAAAATGGGGAAGATGGTATTACAGTGTACTTCAGGCTTACACTTATCAGTACATTTTCAGTCTTTTACTGTTCAATTGAGATTAACTTTATAGCAGGTAACAGTTGCATGAATCTCTAAATACCAGGGATAGGCCTACTGATAAGCAATTCTGTTGTCCTGCACATTTGTGCAGATCTTTTCAAGCACACAGTGAACTCCCAGCACTCTCCAGGAATCAAGCCCTGCTCAGATATCCAGCAAACTGCCACTAAAATTTATTCATGCAGACCTTGTCATCAACCCACACTCCTGCCCACAAGCACAGTCATGGCTATGGCTATGCAGTGAACTTGCCTCATTTTCCTTTGGCAAGGGGGAACACTGGGAGTGTTCTGGCTTAATCTGCTCAGCCACCTACACAGCTACACTGGCACCAACTAAGGAAATGCTTAAAAGCAGCTGTGCATTGACCACAGACAACATCACTGGCACTGTTGCCAGACAAAATGTCTATCAAAGCAATCTAAAAGGTACCTGCCTTACCACTTCCTTCACAGTGGCACAGACATATGGCAGTCCTGTGCACTGAGAAGTTTCTGGAACGCCAGCTCTATCAGGGCTTAATAAAAACTAAGCAGTGAGGAAAGAAAAAAGACCTAACGAAACAGAGCTTATTGCGAAATTGCATTAAAAGTTATGATTCCCACCCAAAACAATCTGATCTAAGGATCCTCCCTCCCCCATGGAGGCTGGTGCAAGACAGGTGCTCTACTGTTGAGCTCCCTTTTCCCTCCACAGCTATAAACAGAGAGAGCACCACGTAAATTCACAGACTTTGAGAATATACACTATTAACTAAGAACAGTGTGATTCACCAAAATTATTGTGTTAAGTCTATGAGAAGTAAATGTCACTCAACCAGATGGAAACTGTTGCTTCTTCCTTTCACACCCTATCAGTTAGTAATTGTCAACTCACTGTTCACAGACCAAAGTGGATCAGTACCCAGTGTCTTCATTAAGATACAGGCACATGGAGTCAGCCAGTAGATTTTTGTTTAAAAGGCAAACAGAACAGTTAACCTGTCAAATAAATTCAGTTTTCAGATGCAAGAGCACTCCCTATGAAAGATAACAAATTATGGTTTCAGTAACTTTTGCTGTTTTTTTCCCCAGGCACTCACAAGTTTAGCGTTCTTTCAGTTTTCAGGGCATTTTCTATCGAAAACAAAGCTTGTGCTTCAGGGAACTTCTCAGTGTATTTAATTGATCTGATTTACTTTTGGCAGTATCCCTTACCTGCAGGTCATGTATGTTGAGTACTTTTAAAACAAGCTAAAACCATGCCAAAAGAAGACCCTGGAAACAGTATTATTAAAAATGCAATCTATCAAATATAAGCTAATCTTTACTAGACTTTTTTCTTTAACTCAGATGTATTACCATTTTATTCCTGTCAGCAGCTATGAGTTTTGAATGACACAACCACAGACATATTTTTTTCAGAGACAAATTCTTAATAGGAGTTTTCTAGCTTCAAGTCTGGCAAAACTTTTTTCCCTAAAATCAAACCTTCATGATGATTTCTACTGATTTCACAGTGATTTTTGCTGTAGTTGTAACTTCTCACATTTATGAAAACCATGAACATGGCTACCACCACCCTCCCTCTCCCCCAGCTAAACTGACTGTTCTTGGTAAAATACATACTTAACAAGCAGTTACAAGAAACTGCAGGCAGAAACAGAGAATAGTTGGGACAAACTTCTGGCAGTCATCCTGTCTGAGCCCTCTGCTCAAGCAGGGCCACTCAACGCAGGCTGCCAAGGACTCTGTCTAGATGGTTTTTGAATATCCCCAAGGATGGCGGTCCATAACCGCTCTGTGCCAGTGCTCAGTCTCCCTTACAGTAAAGTGTTTCTTGATGTTCAGGGAAAATGTCCTGTGTTTCAGTCTGTGCCCATGCCTCTGGTCGTGTCAGTGGTACCACTGAGGAGCCCCTGGCCTCATCCTCTAAGCACCCTCCATTACATTAGCAAATTGCCCCTGAGCCTTCTCTTCACTAGACTACAGTCCCAGCTCTCTCAGCCTTTCCCCGTTTGAGGTGTTCCAGTCCCTTCATGATCTTCATTGCCCTTGCCTCAATTCTCTCCATGATGGCTGCCTCCTTCACTGGGAAGCCCCATAATTCCCAGAAGTGGCTTCACCAGGGCTGAAATATGGGGAAGGGTCACCTCCCTCGACCTGCTGTCAGCACTTCTGCCCTCCTCCATTTTCCACCCTTCACTGGCTCAAGCTCAACCTTCTGCCCATCAGCCCCATAGGTCCCTTCCGCACCGGTTGGCCCCAGCCGGTACCGCTGCAGGAGCCGTTCCCCCGCCACGGATCCCTTTGTGTTGCCCGGGCTGGCACCGCCGCCCCTGCGCTACCTCACGTCCCGCGGGCGCTTTACGCGCGCACTTCCCACAGCGCCCCAAGAACTCGGCTCCTGCGCCCGCGCTCAGTCAGGAACCCCATTCCCTGTGTTGGCCATTTCCCGCCCGCCTCGGGCGGACCGTGCTCCGCCGGACAGCACCACCATGTTACGTTTAAACAGGGCGAGCGAGGGGCAGCGGGGGAGGATTCCGGCCGAGCCCGCTCCGTTCCACTGCAGACCATGGCGGCACCCGTCCACGCGCGCCTTTGTTGGCCGGGGCCCTCGTGCGGAGAGTCCAGGCGCGAGCAGCTGCGCGCCGAGCAAACCCCGGCGTAGCCCGAGTCAGCCCAGGCCGGTCTCGCGCCGGCCCTGACACGGCCGCTGCCCTCAGGCGGGCACGCGGCGTCCCAACGGACAGCGTTGGCCGGGGCAGCCCCACACGCCTGGGAACGATTCTGGTCGCGCTACAGCGTCTGCAGGCCCGGATGATGCCAGCAGCGAGCATCATGCGGAGCAGAGCAGGAGCCGTGTGAGTGCAGACCAGACTGTACCGCACCGCAGCCCCGCTGGTTCTGCACAGCTGCACAGGCCAGGAGGAAGGGTTTGAAACCTACAGCTCCTCCCAGATTTGCAGCTCTCCGCAGGTATTGCGGTGTTCAAAAGAATCCTGAGAACACATCTACCCTGCACCTCTCACTGCAACAACCCGTGTCAGTGTGTTCAGTTACAGTGCTCATCTCATGGCACCGGTCTCATTGCATTTACAGCTAAGAAGCAGCAGCTTTTTTGAGTACTGAAATGATTTGCAAGTAGTATCCGATTGCAAACCTTGCTTCATACCTAGCAACTCCAGCGCTCAGCAGATCAGGTGGCCTGTAAACAGGAGAGGGGGCCCCAAAGCCGCAGACACCTGTGTATATGCCCAGAGGGCTGGTGAGGTGGCTTTATGGGACAAGCAAGCAAGGCATACAGACATGCCCTCTGCATGGCATCAGCATGAGATTTGATTTTCCACTTTACAGTATGTATGACCAGGATTACAAAACTGGAAGGGTTCAACTTCCTGACTGGGAATGCCTCCCGAACAGATTGAATTTTATATCCTACTGGTTACACATGAACTGTACAGTACGTCTGATTTAACTCATTCACAGCTTGAAACAATCACCCAAACCCACAACTGAGCTTCCATTATCCAAATCATCCTCAAACCCAGTTATACCTGTTTGAGAACTAGCTTGAACTATAATACTTCATAATTTTAACAGAAATGCCAACTCCACAACGACATCTTGCTACTCACACTAGGTAGGACCTTGCCTAAATAATGGAGTACCTTAGTTGTCAATTAACCTTATTAGGCACCAAAGTTCTGCCTGCTTCAAGAGTCCTGTTGGCATGGCACATACCAGGAGTTTCTCCAGTGGGCACAATCTATAACAAAACACGGGAAGAATACCTAACACCCACATACAGATCTATCCCCATGGCTAAGATAAGAGCAGGAACAATCATCTGTTTTCCAAAACATGAGGGGAACCATCAATCCCTTTTGCATTCAGTAACCCAAGAGTACTCATTCACTAAAGAATGAGAACCAGGGCCATTTTTTGTCTGGAAAATTAAAATGCAGGTCTCTTACAGCAATAATTTTCATCAGGTACTTTCAGATAAGGAAATGATACACAGTCAGCCCAGCCTGACACAGCTGAACCATTCTGACTGTAACAATAAGAATCTACTACTAGAATTATATCACCCAATGATTGTCCTTGCAACAAGTGGCCCCTGCTGTCCTGAGAACCCTGACCATTAGTCAAGAGCCAACCATGTCTGGCATTCCCTCTCAGATGCAATGAGTATTCATTTTAAGCAGAGGAAACAAGCTCCAAATGCAGATCCTTTAGCTGCAAGAGCCTGTTGCCTGTAAGTTAAAGGCAACAAATGGAGCAAAGTACATTGTCTGTTGAACACGAACTGTTCACTAAACAAAGCAAACAAATTTCTGAGTTAACCCTCTGCTAAGTACTGTCATGTTTCTTTCTAGGCACACCTGGAAAGAAAAATCTAGTTCCCTTCAGAATTAGGCATTAAATCTTTTTACAAGGATTACAAATTTGGATGTGATTCTGCATTCATCACATGTAAAACAAATTAGTTAGCAAATGTGCATCATATTTAGATATATGGGGTACTACAGATTCCTCTTTTTCATCTATACAAGAAATAAAAAACATTACTAAAAGTATTCTAAAAAACCCAAACAATATTAATAATAATAGGAAAAAAAAAAAAAAAAAAATAATAAAAGAATTCTAAAAAACCCAAACAATATTAATAATAATAGGAAAAAAAAAAAAAAAAAAATAATAAAAGAATTCTAAAAAACCCAAACAATATTAAAAAAAAAAGGAAAAAAAAAAAAAAAAGATACAGCTTTCCCTAACAAGCATTTCATAGCATTCCCTAACAAGCACAGAAAACAAGCAAGTAATAAGAAAATTGAATTCCCAAATATACTAAACCTGTCGACCTTTTTAGGAACAGTAATTCAGATTTAAAAATCAGCACAAGTGACACAGCAGTACTTTAGGACTTAGAGATTAGATTGCAGTATCTAAGCAGTCTCTGAGCATTAACTTCTCCTGTAGCAAAATAAACCTGGAAAATATCCAGAGGTTGTGCATAGACACTAAAGGTCACGGTGGGAAAGGTAAATGAAGCCTGATCAAATTCATACAGGAACAGCAGCAACAGTAACTGCTTCAGATATTCAGTGGAAAAACTCAGGGAGAAAAGAGATTTTGACAGTTAAGCCTGTAAATGGAAAAAAAAAAGGCAGAGAAGGCAATTTTAGAGCACAAGGGTCAAGCAATTGATTGTGCATTTCTAGTGCTTATTCTCCAAGAAGAATAAACCAGTGTGAACAAGATGTTACATCTCAACAGAGATGTCAGTGATCTTTAATTATATTTTTAGGTCAAAAAAAAAAATCCTTAGAGCATAGCATTTTAAAAAATACAGAAGAATAGAGGTGAATAATGTATCTGTCATCCCAGAAGCAAAATCTAATGAAAACTGGGATAAGGATCACTGAGATGTTACTACTAACAGCAATGCTCTCTACTTAGTAAGGCTATTCAATTCACTTATTCTCTGAACAAATTAATTGTCTCAAATTCTCTGAAAATGTTGCTCTTGTTCCTTAGTATGACACAGTAAACACAAAATAATGAACCACAAAGTGCAATTATTGCACCAGTGCACAGCAGATTAATTCTCAGAGGCCTAAAACAGCCTGTAATGTTGTGCATTGTTTAGAAAAGCAGGAAGATACCTTAGCTCCAGCCATTTGCTGTTTAGACTATTTCATTTGTTTAGACTCTGAAGCTGTTGTGATGAGCCAAAAATAATTCCTCCAGGTAGTACTTGCATTTGTTTTTCATAGTGGATAACAGCAAACCAGTGTTTACTTAGAAAGGTCGATCGAAGCATTATCGGATTTGTAAATCCCCAAGTTTTATACTATTCATATGGGGGTGCAGTTTTATTTTACTGGAATCCTATAGTTGTTCTGACTGCCAGCACACTATTTTAGAGTCAGAAGTAATGAAACTAGAAATGCTAAGATGAAATAGGATAGGACAAAACATAGTTATTACTGTAAATTGTCCAGAGTGCTCATAAAAGTACCACAAGATATCACTGACCATAAAGTTGTGCTTAACCTTCTCTCCTATGTGGACTACATCAAAGTCTGAGAACTTTAAGGGTGGGGTGGAAATCAGGAACTTCAGCACATTACTAACCATCAAGAAAAAAAAAAAAAAAGAAAAAGGGAAAGGGGGAAAAGGGGAAGGACAGGAAAAGGGAAAGAGAGGGGGAAGGGAGGAAAGGGGTAGAAAGGGGAGAGCTTATTTTATCTTCTGATTAGGTTTATCACACTCTCCTTTCCCCTCTGAAATCCAGTCTTTGTTACTGACACTTGCATGTCAGTAGTAAAACATCAGTGGGGATGTGTGAATACCTTTTGAACATTTAAATTGTGAGTCTCCCAAAACTGAATCAAGCATATGCAGTGAAATCAGCAGAAATACTAATAAACACAAGACAGAAGTAAGTGCTACTGTATGCTTCTTTTCTACGTACACAAACAGAATTCTCTTACCTTTTGTTGGACTCTGGTTCTGATCTATAAATCCTTTCAAGTCTCCATTTGTGGAAGTCACACCAACCTGAACAAAACATTTTTAAGTCTTAAAATACAAGAAACCTTTCTATGTTTTCTATAATGCAACTAACGGTATTATAAAAGTAATCTGTCCTGCATTTCTGAAACATCATAAATCTATGGATAGTAAGGTCTAAAAGCATGAGATTCAAAGGATCAGAGCCATTTAATGTGTATATATGAAGACAACTAATTCTAGCTAAGTTCTTACCCCAAAAGAACCCCTAAATATTCTGATACTATACTATACATACATGACCCAAGCAGCACATTCTGGCTATTATGGTGTACATCACTGTCCCCTCAAGACAAGACAGAGCAGCTGCCATCAGTGATACAGCAGAAATCTGCCTGAGGTCTAGTATTCCAGTACTAAGCTGCACAGTCTACAGGTCTGAGGAGATGTGACAATTGATGCTCTTTAAATACAATTCTCTAGTCTTCAGAGATAGAGGGTAAGTTACAAGAGACACAGAGAATTTAAAATGTACACACAATGGTGCATTTCCAATTTTGACATGTACACACATCATAGAAAGGCAGAGTTTATATAGAACAACACAAGTTCACTATTCCTGAATGAGGGAGGGAAGAGCTATAAAGACCCTCAGCTAACAAGACACAAGCCGAGGAGCAGCAGCAAGTAATGGTCAGGCATTCTGCAGTTTTAGAGCATCGTGCTTGCACAACCTTAATACCTTCCATTTAACAAAGCATTTTGTTTTGCTTCCCAGCCAGAACCTGTGATAAGTACCAAGGGACTGAGCCTCATTGGAGCAAACTAATTACTAAAAAATATCTTCTTAAAATATTATAAAATCTGAGTACTTCTGTAAATAACTGGGACAAAGGGTTCAGGTATCTAAGTTAAGAAAAACCAATCATACAATCAAGGATCAAATATTTGCTTTGTTTTACAATGTAATAATAATGGAACAGGGGATGGATGAGGGCCACTCATCAAATTTTAATAATTTCAAATCAGAGAATAATTTAATTGCAGGCAAATGAAACAGTAGTAACATAACTCTAAAAATAAATTATGCAAGAACAAAAAATACCTAATACAAGCTTTTAAGCCACACAGTCCCACTACACACACTTGTATTCAGCAAGTAATTTCTGCACACAGCGATGTGACAGACACTTTTGAAACTACTTCTAGTATAAGATATTTTCACCACCAGGAGCAATGTACAGACATTAACTGTTGCTGCACTATGCTGATTATAACATTCTGCTTAATGAGCTAAGTTATGTGCTTCTGTAAACAAGCCTTTAGAGCTGCTCAGTACAGTTCATCAATTTATCTTGAATGCTGTCTGTGTCAGACTTGTTCTTTCCTGTCACACCCAACTAGACAGTCATATACTGTTCCCAACAGGCAGCAAGTGCTTCGTTGTTGCAGACTGTGATATCACCAGAAATTGCTTTTGAAACAGAGCAAGTCTGTCTCATTCTTTCCTCTCAATTTTCCCGTTTGTCTCCCACCAGGTGGCAGCGGTGCAAAGGCAATGCAGCAGGGCTGGGCAGGGTGTGAAGGTGAACGACTGGATTTGAGCAGAGAAAAGACCACCAGCTGAAAACAAATGCAAAACGTCTCCTATAACGTTTTGGTAGCTGGTCCATACAGAAAACAGCAGCATTCTAGTATCCTTTCTCCCCAGGTGCTTGGGTGGCAGGGAAAGCTAAGGCAATAAGAAGTCACTCTGATTCCTTACAGTAAAAACGTATTCTTGAGGAGATATTTAAAATAGAGCTTGGAAAGGTTAGTAAACTGCACAGCATACGGCACTGAAAGGGCATTACAACTGCAAAGCCAAGATGAAGAGCCAGCACTCTTGGATCATACTACTACTGCCTTTGCACAATAAATAATAGTATGAGTTTCTCCCTAGGACCCCTGCCTCTGCAAGAAACAAACACCACAAACAGGAGATTTTAATTCAGAGAAGGAAAAGGGGAGCCACAGGGATAGGGTATATATAAAGGGCCTTAACCCATTCCAAGAGAAAGGATAAGAATTACTATTCCCATGAATATCTTCAAAGACAGTACTACCAATTAGTTCACAATTGAACCTTCAACTCTAGATTTACAACTGTACTTTTCCCTACTGATTCGTATCACTGCTTCAATTAAATGCTGGAGATGATATACTTATGAACTGTCAGCCTAAGATGACTCCCCAGCTGTTACAAAAATTCAAATATTTACATTTAATTCTTTGAAAGATTTAGATTATTTAACTGATTCAATATTTAAGGAAATGTAGCAAAGTACTTGAATTCTTTTCTGTATCTTGTACTTCAGTGATCCAAAAGATACAAAATTACAGTAGACTTTTAGTTTGCATATAACTATATTTTTTCATGATGACAGTCCTAGTAACACATTTATAAAGAGCATCCAATCAACAGCAGCACTTCTCTCAATTTTATAATCTTAATATCTATGTTTAGAAGGGCTTGTAAACAAACCTGAATTTCATGAGAACTTAAATGAGAAACATGGCAGATTTAAAGGAATTTGTTTCTTTTACAGAAGAATTATCATAACTAAGCCTTCAGAAGCAGCAAAGTGTAACACAGTATTACAAACCTTCAGCACAACAAGAACCTTATGGGATTACAGTTTGATGTTAGAGACGTCCAAGGCCATGTTGCTATCTGGAGGCTGTACCATCCACTACTTTTGGGAATCTTGTCATTTAACCACTCCTTAACTGAGACACATAAACAAGCCAACACTTACATATGTTCATTTTTTACTTTCTATATAGCTCACGTTATTTCTGCTTTGTAACACTGCCCCGGACTGTCTGCATTACTGAGTATACCAGGAGTTGTACTCCTACTTCTGTCCATCTACAGCAATATGAATCCAGCCATGAAATAAAATGAAGCAGGCACTTGGCAGGCCTTTGCATCCTATTAAATGTTTTCATCAGATTTTCTTCCCCTTTCCTAGGAGGTAACTAAAAAGTTTCCAAATGGGGTGTGGGGAAAGAAAAAAAGAATCACAGAGTCTGGAATGAAGCAAACTGGCATAAGCTGCTCTTGCAGCGTATCAGCTTTCTGCTTGGTCTGTTGTTCAGGTAGCAAGGCTCCACCTGTGGTCCTTCCCTTCCCTTACAGAAAGTAACTTTCTCATTAACCTTTCTGTCCTAGAATTAATCTAGATTCTAACACAATGAAGTTGTAAATTAGCAGCGAGTCTACTAACTGGCTGTTTCCTTACATCTGTAATCCCTAACAGACTCATTTGTAGACATTTTGTAGTAGTATCACTTACAGAAACAACTTGGATAGGACCTAAAAAGGGTGCTCTCACCATAATCTGAAAGAAATCTGCCTGGGCTATCAATACAGTACACCTAGTGTCCTTTACATTGTTTTTGAAGAGCTTCTTGTGTAAAACAGGTGTCTTGTTTAAGGCCTTCTTGACTTCAACAGTTAAACTATGGACATGTGAAAGGAGAACTATTATAGCCATTTAACTGACCTCATCTATGAGAAGAAAACCACTCACTTAAGAAGCAGTGACAAATGACTTCACAAGCATATGCATACAAATTCAGATTAGACAATAAAAACTAAGTGTTATTCAAATAATCTGAGTCACATTATTTATTTTGTCCTAAAAAAATAAGTTCACTATGAATACTTGCTCTTTTCTTCACAATTTGTTATTACTGTTTCAGTGCCTTCTTATTTGAAGGACAGAAGGGAATGGAAGTACATAACAGGCAAGAAAAAAAGCATTTTATGCTATAAGCAAAGAATAAAATAACCCATTATGACAGGGAGATCTAAATTACATCTGGGTTCAATATGTATGGTAAGCACATAAACATCTCATCTCCAGGAGAATCTGTAACTCTTATTCATCCTTTCATTATTCACAGCTGTTCTGGTTGGATTTGTTTGCTAAGGAAGGTCAAATTACCCATAAACAATATTCCACAAGCAGATACTACAAACTGTCCTGCATTTAGAGCAGTGAGCCCAGTCTTGATAATTCTCCCATCACATACTCAAAATGTTAGCAGGGAAAACCAGTGATGTGGAACGTTATTCAACTTACATACACATTCAACCTATGGAAACAGCTTGCCATGTGCTTGAAGCACAAGCTTCCTTGAAGGCAAGGTTGCTCAAGATAGCTTATGCATGTGAGATGCAAAGGCATCTTAGCCTAAGTTCACTGCACTTTTTCTTGAGGTGCATTAGGAGAACAAACATCCCCCTATGCTTCTGTGTCCTAGTTGAAGGGTACTGATTTCAGAATATAAGAGGTGACAGCTTCCTGATGTGCACATGCTTGATTAAAGATAGGACCTTTAAGACGTTCCCAGATGTCCAAATGTGAGTACTTTAAAATCCCCTTTTCCTTGATGCATCAACAAAAAGAAAAAAAGATGGAAATAGCTCTGCAGAGCTTTCTCCCTCAACTCACTCAGCAGATCATTGAAATATTTTAGACAGTAGAACAGACAAACACCAATCTTCCACTTGAAATGGGTTTCAGGCTGCAGAAACCCACAGATACGCTAAACCCCAAACTACAAATTCAGAAGTATTCTTGGGACTTCTAACAGCAACAGAGAACACTATTGGCCTGAGTGGGCAGGTCTGAGTAACTAAGGTTGGGGAATCCTGAATAAGTGCTATAAATGAGGACAGAAAGCATATGAACACCCTTGCTTTCACACTTCGCAAATCCTCTAAACAGGTATACTTAACATGAAAACTGAAAACAACATGAGTTCTACTTTCACCCGCACCACAAACTAAATTTTTTTAATAAACCCATAAAAGTTAAATAACTAGGTTTGCATAGTTTAATTTGCAAAGCTTAAAAGTATGCATACTAATAAAAATATTTATTCTGTAAAGTAACTATAACCTTGTGTTAAACAACAGCAAAACCATTATTTCTATATTCAGCACAAGTGTAGGTTGCCCAGACTAAATGTCTCATGCCTGTCCTTGGAGGTTTTCAAAGTGCAAAGCTCTGAGCAGTTCTCAACAAAGCACCAAGCAGCTGGGTTCTGAACTGGAGTGTCAGAGATTCATGCAAAGCACCATAGTGGATGGCCTCCTGAGATTCCTTCCAACTTACGTTATTCTGACTCTGCCACACAACACTCCATGGATTTTATTTGCTTTGGTATTTATCCTTTGACTGCATTGCACAAAAGGTCAAAACAAAAAAGATTTCAATTTGTGCAGCTGTTTCACATACATCAATCGAATTACCTATTTATACAACAGTTGAACATGGCCTATGAAATAAGTAAATCAAAAGGCTTTGCACATACACACCAGTTTATTTTCTGGCTTGGTCACCTCAAATCAAACTTTTAGACATAAGACTTCCAAAAGCCTTACCTGAAACTACACACCAAATGAAGCTATTAATAAAGACAACAGAAATTTCTAAGACTTGAGAATTAATTTTACCGAACTATGCCCTTGTCAACAATTCAACCAAATATGCACAAAAGCTTTTGCAGTGACATACTATGGTTACCTGCACTTTACTGCAGGGTATTTCTTTAATTATGTTGTGTTCAGATTTAATTAGACTGCAGATGCCCTATCAAAGGCAGTCAACAGGTAAACTACCCAAGACTGAAAGTCATACTCAATTCAGTGACCACAAGGCTTAATCAGAAGTGTTCTCTATGCAAATTGTGTACCACAGGAAGCACAGCTAATTAGGCAGAAAATTAAGGTCAGGATGTTAGACATTTCATAAGCTTCCTCAGAACTCAGGACAGGGGAGTCAATATAGACCCTCTAGACACCATAATACAGGCTTGTTAATGAAGCAGATGAAGAAACAGGAAGGCCCTGAGTCTTGCAGGCACCAAGCGTGCACTGGCATTAGTAAAGAAATACACCATCTTTCTGTTCTTTCTTGAGTTTTTATACTTGGATTCAGAAGGATTTTGCTCTGGTGCAAAGGTGAGATGCTTCAACAAAATGCGAAGCTTCCTAGTAACTCTGGAGCAGTGTTAGAGGAATCATAGAATATCTCAAGTCAGAAGGGACAAGTAAGGATCAAGAAGGAAATAGCATAAAGCATTGCCCCAGTTATCAACCTGACCTATAGCTGAATAAACTCCACATCCCTTAACACCTTCTAACCAGTTTATATTTACCAAAACACTGCAGAAAATGATGGGGTACGCATTTGTGGCATACAAAATCCAGACAAGATCTTTTAATTTGAAGATCTTCTTGTCTGATTTTTTGTGTGGACAAATACAAGAAATGAAACACAGAGCCCTTCAAATGCCAAAAGCCAGAAGCAACTGGCAGCGTGCCAAGATAAAATGCAGTTCATGTTGTATAATTATACTTACATTTTTTGCCGTCATGTCAGACAGTATTGCTTTATATTCCGTAAAACCACAAGATATCCCTTTTCATCTTCAAAGGATCTTTAAAATGTACATCCTGTAAGGCAATAAAATATCTTAGTGAAAATCGTTTTCAGTTCCCTCTCTAGCTGAAACCCTGCATCTCCAGAGGATACTCTGCACAGATACTAAAAATGTACATTGCTTGGAATAGGCAGAGATGTAATCTTACATATAAAAGCCCAACTTACCTAGAGGCCTAACTATATTAACATGCTAACAAAGCATGTTATACGATTACTAAAGTCTTATAATTAAAACCATGCAATTGTTTGGAAGGGAATGAATTCTCTCCCTTGTGTCTTCAGTCTCCAATGACAGAAAGATTCTACTTCCGTCACTGCAGACATCTAAGACCTTGATAAAAAATAAGATATGCTTATATATACAACACACAGCAAACATTAAGTATTTTTAGGAAACCATCCAAGAAAAAACATTCCAGTTCAAACTCATCTTCTTAATATTTCCATGCTTTATTATTATGTTATTTCATTGATTTATTTATTATGTTATTGGACCTACTTAATTGGAATTATAGAATTATAATTCCAAGATGAAAACGTTTTGGTACACTGAAAAATACTTCAAGTAACATCATCCGTAAAATGTAAGCTTCTATCAGTCTTACAGAAAACCAGAATAAAAGAATTTACAAATCAATGCTGGCAGCACAAACCGTTTTAAAGATAGAATTAACTTGACAGAGCATTTTAAAGTACTTTGAAAGTACTTTTGAAGTACTAGTTGCTGTTAAAAAAATGGATTACAAAATACATCTGAATTGCATTTGAAAGTGTAAATAATTCTCCCTGTCTTACACATCCAAGTGTGGAATCAATTCAGCAAGATCTTTTGGAAGATGCCTGAACTAGTTACCAAAAATGAGTCATGGCCATTTACAGCAGAAGTCACTTGCTACAAAAGCAGGGTGCAAATCACTGTTTCCTCTATATTTTAACCTACACAAAGTTTGAGAATGGGCTGTGCCTTCACCTTCCTTCTAGAAAAGAGCTAGAAATTGTTCCAGTAGTGTGTGTAGCTAATGGGGAACTCCACTATCACTGCACTAGTGGTTTTGAACAATACAGAAGAATTTTAAATTCTAGGATTTCTATAGATTTATTGCTTTAATCACATATCATATCAATTAAAGCGGCATGAGAGTTACTGGATAAACATTCTTCTCTTAAGAGATATTCTCCATTTCTTGTCAAGTGAGTTGTATTTATCTTCCTTTGCACCTCAATTTATTGCAGCCACAACTAAGCAGTTACTCCAGCATGTGAACACCACACAATTCTGTCTCCTAAGACATTTGCCCATGAAAACTTCCAAAGTTTTAGTTTCATAACAGAGAATTTAAGAAAATAAGCTTTTTTTTTTTTTTTTCCTTCCTTCAGAGAGGCCACTAGAGAGGTTTCTTTTCACACCCTGGGTAAAGAGGCTACTGGATCTGTGTAGCAATCCTGAAACCTCAAGAAGAGCCACGGAAANACTTTTTTTTTTTTTCCTGCCTTCAGAGAGGCCACTAGAGAGGTATCTATTCACACCCTGGGTAAAGAGGCTACTGGATCTGTGTAGCAATCCTGAAACCTCAAGAAGAGCCACGGAAAAGCCATAAAGGTATAGCAGTCATGGCAAAGAGCAAATAGTGACTCCTTGCATTGCATCTGAAAACTATGATCTGGGTGGCTTTTCCTTTTCTACCTTCTTCCTCCTTCCATATAAACTCTTTAAATACATCATCTGGAGCTCTGGCAAAAAGCCATGATGCAGTTTGACCTCCCTCTCTTGCTTTAAGAGGCTTTACAAGCAATTTACTCAAATAAAACATAGTGAAGAACACACTTGCTAAGCAGTTTTAACCTGTTTACAGATAAGCAAAGTCATTTCATCTTTGACAGGTTATTTGCTGTCAAGCTTAGTGATCCAGAAGGTATTGTCCATAAACTATTACCATCCTTTGCCACAATGCTCTTTAGCCAGTATGAACAGTTGGTATTCTTCCAGCTTTATGAACACATTCTGTCAAGCTCGAGAAGCCAGACTTTGTGACCCCACCATCTGCCATGACCTCTTCTCAGGTTCAGACAAAAGAACTTACACAGATGGCCTCAAAATGGAGATTCTCTTCACTCCCAATTGCTGTTTGTCAGCTTGCACCACACAGATAGAGAAACATAAACTCAACCTTTTTGTTCTTCAGCTGGTTTCTACTGAAATGAATCTGCATAAAGACAGGTTTAGAGCCCAAAGCACATGAGACACAAAGATTGCTTTATCTGAACTAAGGCTGTCCCTTCATAATCTAAGCCTTGGTTTATATTCCACTCCCACAATTTTGCCTTTTGGTCAAATACCATAAAGCACTGTGAGCAAACTGAACCGTCTGACTTGGTAAATTTTGAGTTGCAGTTTCTTCTAAAACATATGTTGCCTAATAACTCTATGCCAATGATGTTAAAAAGCCAGTTTGTGCATCAGATTTACAAAAATCCAGATAATCACACTTTACTTACAAAAAACCATCTTAAGTGCTAGAGTGTTTACCTGAACCTATTCGCATGATGGATCTATTCTGAAGTTTCAATGATATTGAAGCTGAATCCCAGTACAAGAACCAATGCAGAACAGAAAAGAGTTATCTGCAGAATAGTATTATTTCTATGGTACAAAGTCTTATTTTTAAATTAGACCTTGAAGATCCACATACTGGCTAAAACCCAACAGTAGAAACTAATAAAGCTCAGTACCATAACAATCTTATTTTCTGCCCCTTAAAATTATGCTTTACGAAACTTATCCTGTCTTTCTTTAGCTTTCTCAAATTCTTATCAGTACTTCACATGACACACCACACACAGGTTCTCCCTAGCCCCAGAGGCCACTTCCATTTCACAACAGAAAGTGTCAGTATTAAACAACTATAAATTAAGACAACTATTGGGCAGTTACCTAAATTTTTATGGTGAAAAGTCATCGTGGAACACAGAAAAAATATGTAGATATATTCTATTAGAATTATTTTTGTCATCACCAGTGAGTCTTTTCATTTACTTGATCAAGAGTATTGCAAAGTAAAAATTATTGCAAGTAACCGTGTCACCTTAGAGAAAGAGTCATCAGTTTCAAGAAAAAAACCAACCCAATTAATGCCAGCCTTTCCAGTAGTAATTAGTTTCTGTTCTTCACACTGCTCACCACAGTACTAACTTTCAAGCTACAGTACTACAAAGCTGATTTCAGAAGACAGCAGCAACAAAAAAATTCCTTATTAATCAGTGCAAGCTCAGTTTTTAACCATTAATTTATGCAAAGCATCTACACAGATTAGACCACCTGTTACACATATGTTGCTTCACTGTCTCAGTTTTCAGACCAGTCAAATTTCAGAATTATGGAGTACTTATCAGAAATCCACCTGCTCTCATAAGTGTTTCCCCATCTTTTTCCTAAAATACATTTCAATATCCAACCCCTTTTTGAAGCAATTGAGATAAAAACATAATTTTAGTGAGAATATGTATGTGCTAGTGAGACTAATTTCCTGGTACCCCAAGAAACAGAAATACAACTTTGTCATCAAATTTCTGAAATTTAAATTACAGATTCTGCATTTCTGTAAGAAGACTCCATTGATTTGTCAAGTGTCTTTCCAGAGTCCTCTTCAGATGACTTATTTCCAGTTCTATCCCTCATTTATATAGGCAAGAAAGAAACTTGGCCTGCAAACTGCATAAGACAGAAATACCCACATCTATAACATCCAGCTTGTCACTTCCAAAAGCTAACCAAGGGTGCATTTAACAAGTCACACATGCAGAGTGGGAAATAAGTCACCATTTTCAGTTATCACACATTAACTGTTATCTTGAAAATAATATTTAAAAGTAGCTCTTAGGAAACATTTGAAAGGAACCCCCACCACAATGCATTTGATGAAGGTCTTGCAGGCACTACAACTTGTTTTTCCAGCTTCTACTGTGAGCAACTGTAGGCCTTGAAAAAAGCTCCAGTAGATAACAGATAAGGTAATTAGAGAGATTGAACAAAGGAAATCTAAGTGACTTGACTCCTAAATAATATTAGGAGTTTTTAACAAAACAGAAGAACATGAAAAGAGTAGCTAGTTTAAAAGCTTCACTATTTAATTCTTCTCATGTGACTCAGAAGACTGCAACCTGTGAATCCAAAATGCAGAAGTCTTCACTACTAACACAAAACCAAAATAAGCATGACTGCTTTGAACTAAGATGCAAACAGAATATGTAACTAACCTAATTTGAAAGTGAAGATCTCATCTTGTAGTTTGGAGGAACCAGCTGACACAGTCAGAAGGAACTAGACCAAGCACCTACAGTTGACCTTCTCCTAAATTGCTGTGATTGAGCAAAATGCCTATGTATCATCAGAGCAAATAACTGACAGCTCCTGACAACAGTAGCCATTATGACTCAAGTTTACACAGTACAAAGAACTTGGAAAAACAGACAAGGCCTAAATACAAGTTCAATATGAACAACCAAAGTGACAATGTTTACTGCAGTTTGCTAAAAGCAGGTCTGGGAAATGTCCCTTCAAGAACTTCATGCAGCAGGTACTGAGGCAACAAATGAATGGGATTCCTTTCAATACTCTAAGATTTGATCTCAAATGCTACCTTCCCATTATTCTCACTCACTACATTTATGTTCACTGTTGTACATATTAGAACATGACTAGCAAAAGCACAAGCACTGTTGATGGAGGCTACTAAATGTCTTGAATCCAAGGGATGAAAACAGATATGTGGATGTACAAGTGACAAGAACAGACAACACAGAAATGATATCCAAAACTGTAATCAACTCCCACAGATGCAAGTGCCCAAAGTCTCCATGCACTTAACTGCACTGCTGAGCCTCAAGTTCTGCTGCTTGTACAGTCCTGATAGTGCTGAAACCCAAATTCCCTCGACCTGGAACTAGATATTCCTTCCCTCAAGGGACTCAGTTTTTCAGGCATGTTCTTAGCCATGCCCATTATCATGTTAGTAGTATTGGTGGTAAACTCTATGTCTAAGAATAGGAGCAGCACTTGTGGCTTATCTCAAAATCAATGAAGCATGCCCCTTACTGCTCAAATAAGGAGGACATTACATTAAACATATGGAATAATTCCCAAGTACCTGAACCTTTGAAGGCTCTTTTAATTCTCCAAACCAGCTTACTGTCATTCAAGATAAAGTACGTGGGGCTTGGTATCAGAATAGCAAATAATGTCCATGCAGCACTTAAAAAAGTAAAATGATCTAAAATTTCTTTCAGAGTTTTACAGACAACTTTTATCAGCACAGGTACTCACAGATATGTTTGGAATTAACAGAAATTTAGCTGCAGCTCTTTTAAGTAGACAGTCTATTCTGTAAGCTCATCTTTTGCTCTCTAACTAGGTTTCTAGCCCAGGGTTTTCTCCATAGCTGACTACTACACCGGACGCAACATCTGGGAGCCCGCTGCTTCAGTGGAAAAAGGCAGGTACAACTTCCTTACTGAGTAAAGAGTACACTGTATTCTTACAAATGTATTCTTGCCTTAGACATTTCATTTTAGCTATGGATTGACATTTGAAAAAAAATCAGTGATCTATACGAATGACTGTAAAGTATCTTGGTAAGTCAGTTTTGTGCATTGCCAATAATACATTAGCTCCTCTTTCAATTAAGCTCAACTGAAAAGAGCACTTTTTTCTTTGACTACTGAGACTTCAAGCAAACCTCTTGCTACCATCAGCTCATATACATATACTGTATGATACATCAGACAGTAATCAAGATATTAACCTGTTCTTGTAATGAGTTTTAATTTCAAGATTTTAAAATTTCCAGAGTTATCAGTACCTTGATGCATACATGGAACAGTTTAACCATCCTGTTGAAATACCCTTTTATCTGCACCCCACAGCTGGAAGGATTTTAACATCCAATGAACTGAAGATAATTTTATATTTGCATTTCATTAAAGATCATCAAGTCATATAGGGATAAAGAACTTGATGATGGAGAGAACCTTAGTAACTATTCCCTACATTTTCCTTATAATTTGCTAGAAGTCTTTTTTTACTTTAAAGCCATTATTAATTCTACTTTTGAATGGATTGAAGATTATGACAGTATTCACTGAAGGATGAAGGTTACAAAAATGTTCATACTTTTAGTTATAATTCAGTACAAAGGCAAAAGGGTTTTTTTTTCTAGTGATGCACAAGCTCTTAAATATCAATTACAGCACACAGAATTACCTAAAGGGTAATATTTCATGTAACAAGTCACACCAATGTGAGATCCTTCCCCTGCTATCATTGCTAAAAGGGATCTTTCACTTTTTCCCCTACTTACTCCACTTTCCATTCCTTTCCTGTGCTACAAGGTCCCAGCCACTCCCATTTATACCTGATCCCCTTAGCGAGCGAAGGTAGCAATAATACAGTCAGAATAGCAACAATGGGGCTGAAAGGAGGAAGTTCAGGTGACCAGCTGGGCCTGTGCGCAGGGCAGGACTAACCCTCCAGATTTAGTGAGCTGTTTGCTCAGTTCATTCTGGTTTGCAGAACCACATTGTGACAGTTTCTGGGAGAAGAAAGAAAAAATCACTTATGATCTCCTGAAAATTTACTGATGAGTTGAAGTGCAACACAGGTTGGATATGCTTTGCTTGTATGAAGACTGCTTCATGCTTTTGAAGAGTTCACTGGAGTGTATGTGTAAAAATCCATTAGGAAGAAGTGGGATGTTTTATCTTCGGATCACAGCTTTCCCAAGTTCTCACATGGCAAGAAGCAAGATGAATAATTTGCTTTTGACAGACAGAAGAAGCCTGCTGTTCTGCAGAATCAATACACAGCTTGACATGTTATCAGTTGTATGTATTGATTAAAAAAAAATTGTTTAAATGTATTTGCAATATTAAGTTGAATTTTAAATAAACTGAAGCTTACAACAATTGGATTGCATATTTAAGAGAACAGAAACATGTTTCCCAAGATCAAATATATAACGACGGAAAAAGTTACCTAGATCTTTCCTCATAATAAATGAAGTCCATGCATATGAAGGCTTTTTATTTCACTCTGGAGATGTAAGATCACTTTCTCTTGCAGTTCCTAATCTCATTCATAATTATTGGTAATGTTACCACTGTTAATTTCTATAACAGGTCATTTACAGTTATTCTGGTAATTACAACTATTGCTCAGATGGGAAAGGTTTAGTACATAGATGACCGTTACGGTTCACAAGTGACTTTTAGTATGTTAATGAATTGGCATTCACAAGCCTTAATACACAAATACTGATATACTTGTTTCCAGACTTTAATTCCCACAAATATCACTCGAATAGCTGCTACCAAGTTGAGGAATTCATCTATACAACTTTACTAAAACTTCACAGCCTTAAAGCCAGTGTGTACCTGTAGCAACCTGACAATTTCATTCTGAACATACAACCTTATCTTTTCTTGATTTTTCCACTTATATTGTCAGCTAAAATTCCCAGTAGAAAAACAGTGAATGAAAATGGTCACTTATACACACAGAACACATCTGCTAACATCCACTCTGGGGAAGTGGATTATGAGTTCTTACCAAAGCAACCTTTCCATGCACCCTGTCAGACGATATAGTCATTGGACAGAGGATTAGTAAGGGATCCTGTTGAACAACAGAACACCTGAATTGCTGCCATTCACAACCAAGCATACCAACAAAACTGCATGCTAACCTTTTCCAGCTTGGTTTCAGTATCTATTGTGACAGCCAACATGAAATGTGAGCTGGCCAAAGTGTTATTTTGTCACCAAGTTAGTGCTGCAAAAAACATCTAAACATTTCAACAGGTTTCAGTAAAAATAAATATTCCCCAAGTGACATCAGTAGGATGTGGATTTTACAGAGTGCACCCTGAAAGGCAAAGAGTTTCTTCAGCAGTACTAAGTGAACAGTTATATCTAGAAGTTATTTCCAAACACCATCCCTTTACATTTAATTACTATTCTGTATTTCAGTAGAAATAGGATACTCTAGAAAGCTGTGCATTTGATACAGATTATAGTAATGCATAGATTAGAATATACTAGTATGCACATGATTAGCATATATATTATATTACCATATATTAGAATATATAGTAGTCTTGCAAACTGAACTATCAAAAATGAATGGTTTGATTTGTTTGGACTTATTTTTATGCTATTAATATTGAAAAGTATAAAAGTAAACTAGAACAGTCTGTAAAGACCTTTATTGAAAACTATGACTGCATATAGGAAATCAAGGTAGCACAGTTTCATTTAATGAAACTATAAGATCACTTGCTAGTGCTTCACATTCTTGCAAAAGAGCTCTAGGCAAGAAGGAGGAGAAGAATTAATTTCACTCTAATCTTGCCTGTTACAAAAAACCATGAAGAACTAAACCAGGAAGTTGTTATAAACTTGTCACTCCCTACCACACCTACACCTTTTTACAGTATTTCCCAGCATATACCTAGTTTTTCAGATCCCACAACAAGCATTTATACCATCAACTTTGACATGGTATGTGTGATATTACCACACCAAAACATTTGGATTGTTTTCCACTGAATACCTAAAATCTTATGATAAACCTGTCCAATTCCAGGGGCTTCTTGGCTTTGCACACAAGATCTCCACAAGTCTATTTCTTTGCACTAGACTAGACAGCTTATTTGCCCTATTTGAAGATTCCCTGTTGATTTATTAGCAGTCATGTGCTGTGGATGTCATCAGAAAGGTAGAGGAGAAACTCTTAACCATTACACCAAAATGTATATAAGAAAATGCAAACAATTCCAGAAATTGTTTCTTGTTGAAGACAACCCTAGGACTACTATTTTAATTAAGGTAGCACATCAGAAGAAATGAAATTCCAAGAACTGAATTAGACTAGCTGTAACTGAAGAACTTGTTCTGCTCCACATTAGTAATATTTAAACTACTACATCCTGTCCATAACTGCAGCTTCCCTCCCCTAACCGTATCAGGTCACTATTCTATTGCTTCTAGAGATTTTCACAAAACATTTCTACAGGCACAGCAAAAATACCTGCACACGTAAGCCGAATAACACAAGAAATTGTTGACACGGATGGAAAGTTGGAATTTTGGTTCCTACTTTTTTGCTAAACCTGTAACAATAGTTTAGTCAAACCTGCTAAAAGATCTTAACTGTGAGGGTGCTCACAACTGTCCAGGAAACATGTCCAGATGCACAAGGGGCCCTCACAGTAGTGGTCAATGGATACAAGAACAGACATAGTATTGAGATCCCTTGCAAAGCAGCACTGCTCATTTTGCCCAGCTAAATTGTTTCGCTTACCCCCATTAAACTGGATAACTGCTGTCAAGATGCTGTATTGAAAATCTTACCATACCCCTTTGTAAAGTGAGGTTGCCAGTCAGAACCCCCTGCAGCAATAAAGATCATTCCCATTAATGGCATGTCTTTTTCTGTAAAGTTAATTACATCAATATCATGCAAGTCAAACGGTTTGGTTTCGTTGTGTTACAAGAGTAATCTCTATACAAAAAGGAAGTGGTTAAAACAAAACCCAATAATTTCACAGTGAAATAAGATCACTCAAGTTCACCCATGAGACAATCTTGTTAATTTTCAGGTTTTTCCTTAGTATAGGACTATGTCATTTCACCTGTTACTCTTCCCTCTTCTAGAGGCATCAGACTCACTTCACAACAGAAGTTTTTAATGGAGAATTTGTCCTTTTTTTATCCTTATGACTACCTCTCCTGCCAAATCTATTCTATAATGCAAACTTGTCCTTACACTTTCACATTTCTTCAAACTGTAGTTAGCACCCTACACTAGCATAAAATTATTTTTTAATCCAAGACTGTAACAAGTTACAACATCACACAACATCCAATGTTTTACTCTATTTTCTATCAGTATAACTAAGCTACATCAGTGATAGAAGCTGACAAATAATTCTTCATTAATATTTTCATCAGCCTATAAAGTCATGAAAATAATTGAACTCATTTCCAAATTATAAAACCTGACTAAATAATTCCTTTGGTTTTGCATAGTATGTTAAATCACATCACTTTGAACTATTCACTTGCTCTGTCAACTCAAAAATTTGAAGAGAAAATAAAAACCAAGTCCCTTCTCCAGAGAAAAACAGCGCAAGTTCTGATACAGAGCTCAGCATCATCCCTTTACTCAGTGAGGGAGCACAGTCTCGGATGCGGTTTTCTTCCACATTTCAAGGAAGTTTGCTTATTCCGTATTTTCCTCCTATTGTTTGTACCCTCAATCCCGAAAGACGCTGTTTATATTTGGATCCACCTCTGCCGTTAAACACTTTACGGCCGTCAGGGAAGGCCTGTAACTCAAAGGGCGCAGGAAGAGGAGCTCAATCAAGTTTTGCTGTTGTTGTTGTTGTTGCTGTCGGACTAACCCTCCCCCGACAAAACTCAAACCCATCATGCTGTGAAGCTCATTCTACACTCGAGCTCCGCCGCTCCCGTTCTCCACTGCAAAACCCCTGGGCGGGGGGCGGTGGTCACCTCCGCGCCCGCCCCGCGCCCGCGCACACCCGCCGCGGCGCCGTCCCAGGCCCGCCGCCCTCAGCCGCTCCCCACAATGGAGGAGAGGTGACCCGGCGGCGCGCAGGGCGCCTGTCACCCGCCACCCGGGCACGCCGCCGCCCCGCGGCCGCCCGCAGGTGTCAGGCACCGGCTCGCCTTCCCCCCAGGGCGCGGGAGGCGCCCGCCCCGCGTGCGGCTCGGCGACGGGACCGAACGCCAGACGGCATGGGGTGGGGGGAGCGACTCCCCGCAAAGAAAGGCGCTACCTCCCCCTCACTGCCCCCCACCCCTCCTCGGTTCCCCACTCACCCGCAGGCCCGTCACCGGCGAGGGAAGAGAAGGAGCGGCGGTGGCGCAGTCCGGGCCTGGGCAGCGGCGCTGAGGGACCGCGGGTCCCTCAGCAGCAGCCGCGACAGGCAGCCAGCCGCTCCGCCCGGCCCCGAGCGCCGACAACGCCTCTCGGCCGGGCCGGGCCGGCGTCGCGCACTCGCCGCTCGCGAGGAGGCCCCGGAGACGGGGGCCCACCAGGGCCAGTCCGCGAGCCCCGGCGCGTGGCAGCGCGAGCGCTCGCAGCGCTTCCAGCCCGGCCGCCACTGCCCCCCTCCCCCAAGCCGCGCGCCCGGCCCCACTCGGCCACCCCGCTCCGCCGCCGCCGCGCCGCGTTCTACCCGGGTCCTTCTCCCCCGCACAAGCTTGGCGGCGTCTGGCAACCGCGTGCGCCTATTGGCCTCAGCGCCGTGTGAGGTCAGGCGCCCTCCCCGCGCTATTGGCTCGATCCCGTGTGTGTACACATGCCGCCCGCCAATCCACGGCTCGACGGCGGGAGGGGCGGGGCGGAAGGGCGGGGCGGACCGAGACCCAGGTCCCCCGCCTACTGTCCCGCCTCCGGGCTGGCGGCGGGGCGGGACGGCCGGAGGGGCCGAGCGGGGGTTCGCTGTCGCTGTCAGTCCGTTCCCCCCCCTTCTATCTCCCCGGCCGTCCCCTCCCACACGGGCGCTGCCCTCCCGAGGCGGGGCGCTGCGGGTCGGTATGAAGTATAAATATTTGTATTTACAGACACCGAACAGCGCAGCAGCGACTGCAGACACAGACCGTGCAGGGCCCCGGCTGCTGAGCTGAGAGGAGCCAGCGCGGTTCTGTCCTGGAGACGCGGAGTTCAGCCCTGCCGCGGGTCTGGCCGCCCGAGCTGAAAGAACGTCACTCCACCGTCAGGCTGTGGCGGTCGGGATGCTGCCCGGCCTACCTCGGACATGGCTTCCTTGTAAACGTGCCCTGCTCCAGCTCCGTAACTTCCTTCCTGTGACACAAAGGGGCTCTTGGCAAACAAAGAGATGGTGCGAGGCAGAGGGGGGGACAGCGGCAGCCCCGGCCCTCCCGGGGAAAAGGGGGTGCTGAAAGAGGCCGGGAAACAGAGTCCTGTGTGGAGGTGTATTATTAAAGCTTTAACCTTCAACATTTCCTTTTTAAAAAATTAATTTCTACAAAGGAGGATTAAGTATTCTAGAGACACAGTTGGGTTTGGATTGGAAGGAACCTTCAAGATACCCAGTTCCAACCCCCTGCCATCGGCAGGGACACCTTCCACTAGACCAGGTTGCCCCAAGCTCCATGGAACTTGGCTTTGAACATTGCCAGGGATGGGGCAGCCACAGCTTCTCTGGGCAACCTGTGCCAACTCCTCAGCACCCTCACAGGGAAGAATTTGCTCTTAATGTATCTGCCTTCTTTCAGTTTAAAGCCATTCCCCCTTGTTCTGTCACTGCATGCTCTTGTGAAAGTCCCTCTCCAGATTTCTCGTAGGCCCCTTTAGGTACTGGAAGGCTGCTCTGAGGTCTTCCTGGAGCTTTCTCCAAGCTGAAAAAGCCAAACTCAGCCTATCTTCATAGGAGAGGTGCTCGTATATATGTAGGGGTGTGTATATATATATATATATGTATATGTACATATATATTCTTATAGGGAGAATATGAATAGAGAGCACTTCTGGGAGTAAATAATCAAATCGGCACTAGTTCCATCCAAAGCAAGGTTGCAACATTTGTTAAAAGTCTTCCTCCTGCACAGCCAGGCACACATCCAAGCATGCAGTAAACCATTTTTCACATTTCTATTAAGCAGATTCACCTTAATGCCACTGAACAAGCTGAACAAATCAAGGTTTATGTGGATGCAGAAACACTATCTGTATGCCTTAGAAACCTCTAGACCACACACAGAGTATACCATACATGTTAAATTTGCTCTTTTCTTGCTTTACAGACTATTAAATGCTGTAGAGCGACATATTTGATCCTGTTTCCTTTACTAAAAAGGGAAGAAACATCAAAACCCAGGTGTTCAGCCTGTAAAACGGAATTCTTAAAGGACTAAGGAAAACAGCAAGAGCTGTATTTTTACTTCAGTGGGATAGCTCACAACTGAAAATGGAGCATGTGCCCAGGAATTTGCTGACTTTGTGGTTTTAGTTTCTTTTCATCCTCTATAAAATACTTCTATCACAGGCAACAATGCCTTTATCAATATTTGCTGTGTTATGCAAGAGACCTTTGTGAAAGTATTAAAAATATAGAACAAATTATTATGTATTCTTTTGGAGACCCCTCTATCAGATACAATCACAGCAACACAAAGCAACTGAAGCATTCCCTGGCAGAAGCACAGAAAACACGCACTGCCTTAGAAAAAGAAGCAAAACAGAAGCATACCAGGTTGGCTGGTTTACTGCACTATTTAGTAAGTTACTTGAGCTAAACAAATACTTGGAACTCAAAGCCAGCCTTGATAAAGATAAGGCTTCAAATTTCTCTTAGTTCATTGGTTTATTTATTTTTCTGCAAGAAACCCAGATGAGCTGAGGTCAGGTACTATAGGTGATTTTGAACTTAAAAAGTAGGTATTTTAACTGTTAAGGAGAGAAACAGAAGAAAGGTCACTGCTGTAGTTTGCTTTCAACAGCAGATTGCAGAATAAGACGACTGTATATACTACTGAGTTTGAAGCTGCTGAAACAATGATCATTATCAGCTTGCATGAGTATGCTACGGCTTTAACATTCTAAACCAATACACAGTCCTTCAGAACTTACACAAATCCCAAACTTTATCCCAGAAGGAGAGCTGCACTGAAAAACATCTTGGAATTGTATTTTTTACACATGGTAAGGCATGGGTCTAGCACCTACTCACCGTAAAACCTGCACTGCAGGAAGTTCTCATGTTTCCCTCCAGAAACTGTCAGTGGTCTCCTAGCCTTAGAAAAGCCTCTTGCTCCTGCTGGCTGATCAGATCCCATTCAGATCCCAAACCTTTCCCTTTCTCAACACTTCATGTATCAACATTTGTTAGTTTGATTGCTTTCTTGCCAGCCTACAATCCTTGCCATGATAACATATACAAACACTAATCCAACATAGCCTCCTCCACCTCTTTTCTCCAGCTGAACTTACCCCCACTGCCTATAAAACCTTAAACTAAAATGCTGACCAATTAATGGGTCTGAGTACTACCATACTCCCAGACTCAATCTGCAGTACTGCCGTACCTGTTTCTTTGAAAAGATTTGCTCACAAATTTGTCTGTACTTTTTAGCTTGGACCGGTAAGAGCACAAAATTCCCTCAATTCTATGGCCCACTGACTAGCAAAGGAAAAAAAAAGGGTTCTTACCTTTTTTTGACTGCTGAGCCCCTGTGCTGTGCCCTGATGCTGGAAATACTGGGTCTAGGAGAAGGAACTTGCAACAAGAGATTATACCAAAAAGAAGCTAGGAGGTTGAAACAGCAAGTCAGTAGTTTCCTTTTTTACTTTCTTCTGACAGGAAAGCGAGTTTGAACGCTCTTGTCAAAACCAGATGAGAGCGGCTGAATTAGTTTCAGATAAAATTAGCTGTTACAGGAGAGAAAAAAACACTCCTTACATGAAAACAGTACTCAAAAATCTTGGCAAAGTTCATTACAGTGAGATTTTAAACACAGCTGACTTGATTCTTTTCTTAGTTGTGTAAGAAAACTCATGCAACTTCTGCTCAGTACTTTCAGCTATCTGAACACTGGTTTATCTGCTGTTCCTTTTGACATGCAATAATTAATTCAATAGCAGTGAGATTCCTCCAGCATAAGAGGGATTTTTCATGCCATGTAGTTCCCACGTACATAATAGGACTATATGTCACTATGAATGATGAAATTTCCAAACTGGGATGAAATTCTCTACCATCGGCACCATGTGTATCTGTGAAGGCAGAATGCCCAGAGATCATTAACACCTCTCAACTGAATTTCCAAACTTCATATGCCTGATGAGGTGCATCACAGTCCAACATGATGTAGCTCTTGAAATTATAAAACTACAAAGTAGTTAATATTTATATTTTTTATATATTTTTTGTATTGCTATCTTTACTATCAAACTATTTGATTTTTTTACTTTTGTATTACCACCTTTACTGTCTTTACCAAAGGGCAGCAGCAAAAACTGTCATACTCTAAATAAAAGTTAGCATGAGTGAGTTCCTATAGCAGTCTTAATGTCCTTCTGTGTAGCAAAAACTGAGATGGTGAAGTGCCAGCAAAAGTCTATCTAATTACTTAAAGCTCATTTCAAGCTAATTTTCAATTAAAACGTACCATTTTATGGTGTCAGCACATAAGAAATTTCCTGGGGAGGTAAAATAATTTACTCTTGTAACAGGTAAACAAGAGGCTTAATGATGACTAATCAAATTTCTTCAAGAAGCCAATGTTTGTTCTCTGGGCAGCTGCACATGACAAGCTGTGGCAGACGCTCTAACCTCACCTCCAAAGTCTGCTCTGTCTTGGTAGACTTAATTCATGTCAGAACCATTCATGTCAGAAAGACTTGCTTTGAGCCTCTCCACAATAGAGCACAGCTCTGCAGGTCATTTTAAAGGCTGGGGTGGTGACTAGAGTAAGGACTTTTTGCATCTTTAATTTGCAGTAAAGTTTCTCTCCTGTAGATTTGAGGCTACTGAAAGGAAAACAGGTTAAATTTTCTGCTTCAAATTAAACAGCAACAAAAAGTTAACCAGACTAGGTCCTTCTAGGACACTGAGTAAGATGACTGTATAATGTTTTGGGTATCTTATGTCTCCCTAGCTGTTCTATGGCCAGGATGAAAACCACCACTATGTGAAGGTACAGAATAAGGCACGTGGCTACCTGAGTTACTTTCAGAGAAGTGATCTGAACAGAATCTGCTTCAGCTCCCATCAGAGCTCTGTCTAGGAACACTGCAAGAACCCTCATCAAGCCCAGAACACCACAGAACTATTAAGTGAACATATGTCAAGCAGCCTTCATCAAGAGTCCCTAGGCAGACTGATGAAAATAAACTCCTTCAGTGAGAACAAAGTGTAGAACACCAGTGACTGAGGCACAAATTTCATTCAAAATGAATGAAAGTCCTTCTGTTCAGCCTAGTAGAACCTTCTTGCCTATAAGCATTTTCTTTAGCAGTGAGGTTGAGATAACAGAGATAACCACAAGCTGAGCACACGTGTTGAAGCAAAATGAGTGTTCCACCTACCCTGTAACTACAGGTTCTTCTTACCTCAGAGCCAGCAGAGAAGTGGAGTTAACCTCATCAATGGACTTGAGGGTCTTGGCACCTAGGCAGCCACATTTTATGGTTCAAAAAGAAAACACACAAACAAACAAAAAAAGCCTGCCGTATTACTAGAAATCAGCAGACAGACCTGTTTCTGGAATTCAGTTTACAATTCCCATAAAGTAGGTTCAGATGAGAATGGTCTCTGCAACTTGAAGGACACCCAGATTAAAAAAGAATGTGCCAATATGTAGAACAGGTTGAAGGACAAAGTAACATAATATGAAAAATGGTACATTAAGCTAAGGGTGACAGGGAAATGAGATGTAGTTTGAAGAAGAACACAGCTAGAGTAGACGTTCCAACTCAGGGTATATGGCTGTGTAAGAAACTGAGGGGATGGTGGATGATTTGACCTTCCACATTTCAGCACAAGAAAAAGTGGATGATAATTTCTTTGCCCTCTTCAATAATGTCAAATGTACAAACAGTTCTTGTCTCCAGTGTTGGTGGAACACAATCACCCACAGCTTGGATGTGGTATTATTCTAAATTGAAAATGTTTAATAATTTTACATTTTTTATTTACATATGCATCTGATTAAATAAGAGTAATTTATGATTAGTGACAAACAAATACATAAAAAAATATTTCACTACACATTTCCTATATTTTTTTTAAAAAATGTAAAATTAAGTTTCAAAAATAGACTTTTACTCCCCTTTAGCTAATAGCATGAAAATACTATTTTTACACATTAGATAGCATACCTGTAACTACTTTTAATGTGTTTTTATTAGCCATGCCAGATACTACAGTTTATCACAACCCAACCCCCAAAAGTCATTTTACATTTCTTAGAAATACCTATTAAGGCACATAAGAGTATATATGCCTTTTACCCTTCCTTGATGATTAACATACCAAAGATTTAAAAATCTAAAGGGAGGCGAGTTCCTCGGTAGAAAATCCATCATAGAAAAGAAACTCCCCATCTCTAGTACAGGGGAGGATTCAAGCAGCTGGGCCACCCAGAGGAGGTCACTGAAGGGACGTAAATGCTGCAGCTGGGCAACAGCTGTCATAGGGATGATAGGATGGTTCATTATGGTGCAGTAAGTAATCTAGCACCTGGGGGGGTAACTGGAGTACTGTATATCTTCATATCCATACCATCACAAATTTCAAACGGGACAGATTTTTACTGTCCCGTTACTATCAAGATGTTGTAAACACAAATTAAACCATTTCAATTCCTCTATCATTAAAATGCCAGTTTCTACCAGTGCAGGGAGCGTTTCATTGCTTGTAGCCAGGTATCCATAGCAGGTTTGTATTCCTCTGAGTCCTTCTGGGGCTCAAAAACTACTTCTATTCGCCTTAGCTTCTTTAATTGTTCTTTGTCAGTCCAAAATCCTATAAACAGAAAGTTCATTCTCAAGCTTAGTGCAAATATGTTATTTTTGAGTTGTTTTAATCTTTTTCCAAGACATCCAAAGCAGAAACACAGTAAGAAGCCATGACAGCTTTTCTTTACTCAGCCAACAACTTTCTCAGAGGGAAGCATATTTTTAACATTGTGAAACTCCTTTCCAAGAGCATCCACTTGTTTGGAATCCTTACAACAGTACATCTGCCTAACTGGGATGGCTTCCAAGGAACAGCTCCGGTACACTGAAGTTCTCTTAGGTTTCATCATAGAATCATAGAATAGTTACGGTTGGAAAGGACCTTAAGATCATCTAGTTCCAACCCCCCTGCCCACTGTGCTTTCGGCTGCAGGTCCCTCTCAATGAAGAAGAGACACAGAAAGCAAAACTTTGATCTAGCTGCTTTCCTACTGTCCCAAAAACTGCATCCATGGCAGAAATCATCTGGTGTTACGTATTTGGATTCATTTAGGTTATTCACTCTTGTCTGACAAGGGCTGCAGCTTTCCTACAGTTTTAATTGCCAACTAAATCTTACTGAGCATATAGTTTTTATCTTCCAGTTGTGTTATTTACATATCGGAGCAATTTAATGAAGTTAATGGAAATATAGTTTGTAGGTGGATATTAAGCAAAACCATTGACAGTATGTAGTTTTAAGTCTGGATAATTTTCTAAAATAGTACTGTGTGAGTGGAGGTGGTTTTTTTCCCCTGTTGATAATTGATTTTGTACTTCTACTGTGTTTATTTCTGTGAAAACCTTAAAGAATAAAGACTTGGTTCACAGATGACAGGATAGAGCTTCAGTGGGAATGACAGGGCTGCAGGTTAAGTGTAGCAGCTTCCTTATCACCTTGCAGGGACTTCTCAAATTAACCTTGCTGTCACATTTGTTTATGTAAAACTAAGCAAGCATAAAATGGCTCAGCAAATTAGGACCTTGTGTCAGAAATACAAATAAGGTCCTTGATTGGGTTTATGTTTGACATTATCTGTTCCTTTGGGCCACCAAACACAAGTACAGGGGTACAAAGCACTGTACAGAGAAACATAAAACTTACTTATCTTAAATTCCCACAAAGATGGCTGAAGTAATCCTATGGGGAGTTTTCACAATTTTCTGAAGTTCTGCTTTGGTTTTGTCTGTTCCCCCTCTTCCCCGATATTTACAAACATGTATTATGAAGGGAAAAACAAAACCCCTTTAAGTGTACACATACCTGAAGCAAGACCTGCTAGAAAAGCTGCACCAAGACTTGACATGTCTGCGTTCACAGGTTTTTCTATTTTCTTATTAATTAAATCTGAAGTCATCTGCATGACAAAACTATTATTGCTGACACCTCCATCAGCTCTACAGAGAGAAGGGAAGAAGTAGTTAAAAAAAATGCACTCAGTTCAAATGATTATAGCCAACATTTCAGAACACAACTTTGGGGTATCACAACTATGCATACATTTTCCTTTCACTCATGCACAAATGCTTTTCCATTTTATGGCAAATGTAGAAGCCAGCACAAGGTGCCTAGGAAAAGAAAAAGAATGCCTGTAAAATGGGGGAGGAATACTAGACAGACAGGGTCGCAGGACAGACACATTATCAAAAGCTTTATAAGCTCTGTCTTCTAAAACTATGCATCATCTTGGTTGAAATGTTCGGGTTTATAACAGCAGCTTTCCATAGTGATCACCACAACATGACAAAAGTCAAAACCATTACCTTAAACAAACCCTTTCAAGTGTTCTCAGATCTGGAAAAGTACTGATTTCATTACTACCAAATCTTTGTACTACTTAGCTAAAATTACATCACAGTTGCTTCTTCGCATGAAGAAGATGAGAATGAGACTTCCACCCACCTATCTATTTTCTTAATTGCATTACATTAGAGACCCTTTAATGGAGAAAACTAGAACTTATCAATGTTGATCTTTAATTGTCTCAGAGTGATTACTAGTGGTGCAATGTAACCAGTCTTGCAAACAAAATATAACTACAAAAAAAACCCCAGTCTTTGAATTGTCATAGATTGGTCTGTTATATTGTTGGACTCCAATACCAGCCAGGTATGGAGTTCTATCTAATGTCATCCAGTAAAGACATTTACTGTTGATTACTATAGAAAGCATTCGGTAATAAAACTTCACAGTTGATTAGATATCTTCTATATTACATGGTGTCTCAGAAAACTGTTGCATAAGTGTTCTGTTTCTGAAAGTAAAATCAGGACACTGCCTGACCAGCAACGTTGCTGGGTTTTGCTTGTTTGTACAAACAGTTAAGCAGGGTTACCACTTCTATATTGTGGCATAAAACCCTTTACATGGCAAAGTCATACGCTTTGTGCCAGTGACATATATTTTCCTTCTGTAAAAATAAGACATTCATTTGATTCAGGTTAAAAGGGGAAAAAAGAAATTTTCCAAATGCCCAGTTTTTACATTCAGTTCAATTTTGCATGAAGATACTTTGAAGATTTAATCCACACATCTTCTAGCTCAAAGCTCCTGTGTTCCATTTGACAGGATGTCTTATTTCTCAGAACAATAGGTGACATTCCAGAACTCCAGGAACCACCAGGATCATCCTTGTAAAGGCTGCTGCATACTGCTACAACACAGGACATGAGCAATGAAACTAGCAGTTCCTTCTCTGTTTATTGATGGTGTTCAGACAATCAAAGAGAAGCAGTAGACATGTGGAGGACCAATGAAAACAACTTTCTAGGAGCTTGTAGGGGCCAGAAACCATGATACAGGACAATAGGTAGAAAGGGAATAAACATATTTGTGGGATAAAACACAACAACAAAAAAATCAGAAATAAAGGACAGATACTGAAGATGTTCAGACAAAAGGATGGGAAGGAAGCAGTTTACAACCTGACTGAAAAAAAACAGTCACGTGAACCTCATCTTCTAATGCTTAACCCACAAGCTGAAATGCTACTGATGCAGTTAACTATTACAGTCAGTATATGTAACAGCAATTTTATATTAATAAATAAAACAGAATATGATCATGCAATTTTAAGTACATTACAATGTATATAGGACCAGAATTTTCAAGTTCCCTATTTCCACACATCCCATTATTCAGTCTGTAGTCCTAATACAGCTTCTCAAATTTTGGACGCAATTTTCTATGTAACAAAAATAAAATAATAAAAAATTTCTAGTAATTTTTATCTTTTCCTCTGCATTAAAACCCCAAGCCTGGCTGTTCCTTCATCGTTGCCTACTTTGTCCCAGTATCTGATAGAAGACAGAAACATTTGCTTCCATCCACTTTGTACTTTCATTTTCCCTCCACCACTCGAAAGTCGGATTTCTCAGCTGTTTACATGCCTGCCAGGTTATTTTGTGTCTTCCTTTACATGGGTATGAGGAAAAAAACCACAAGAGGGACAAGAACCTTTTCCTCACTCTTCTTGACCATGGTATCACAATGACCCCTGGCTGCCAGAAAGCGAAATTTTGGAGAGCTTTCTTGGCTTTAGAGGGCTTGATCTTAAGACAACTGATGTGTTCAAACGAAGCAGCTACCTAAATGTGCAACACAGTTTTCCAGCAACACATAATTCAGCTAATTTTTCCAAGATGTGAGAGCATAATCTAAGGATCAAGGCTATGTCACTAATTTTCTTCTTAAAAAATTGAAGAAAACCCATCATCTTAACAACTGAAGTACAAAATATCCTCCCTGTCTTCCTCACAAACAGGTCCAGCTTTAAGTGACATTTAAAAATACACGTTCAGTCTGTGAGACCCCCAGCACAAAAAAATTCAGTCTGAAAGAATGATAAGGGGGGGGGGAGGGGGAACCACCTTTGCGGTAGGCAGTGCCATACACACTCAAATGCTACCTGAAAACATTAACCTGCCTTTTTCTTTCTTCCACTTTTTTTTTTAGAATAATTAGAACTATTCGTTACTCACCTACTGACAATCACCAATGGCAATAGCTTAGTTAAGAACCAACCCATCTGTGGGTTACATCCACTTAAGTTACATTAACATTTGACTTGGTAATCATTTATTTCTCAGCAACAGGAGTTTTACAGTAATATAAAATGCACAATAAATGTAATCCTATTTAAAATCAAATTCCCATGTATCAAACTTAAAAGTTGCCCAGAACTTACCGAATTGTTTGAAGAGGAATACGTATCTTCTTCACAATCATATCATAAAGCTGTTTGTTTCTTTAAAAAAATATTTAGTTGAATTAAGCATTATATATTCCATAAAGTGTTCCCAGTATCTACATTGTCAGAAAATAAAATACAAGGCAAAAAATGCCTCAGTTGTGTCAGAACTGCTGCAATAGCTAACAGAATTTCCAGAATGTATAAATTAAAGAAAAAAAGACTGAGATGTGGTTTTGTCACATATTGTTACAAAGGCACAAGTATGGCTAAATTACAGCCCATTTTATAGCAAGTCACTGTACAAGGTATGTTTTCCCCTGATGGAAACTGTTGATAGGTTCCTATAGACAAGATGCAATTGTTGATGTAACAAGAAGTTTAGGGTGAGGAAAGTAGGCTGACAGAGGGTCATCGGAGTTTCACCAACTGTTCTTAAAGAGAACATACGAATGTTGTAAATTTGACTTGTTCTGAAGCCATTTCATTTAATGGGAGAAAATCTAACCACAATCTATATACCCTTTTCTAGTTAGGTATTTGAATGAGATGAGACTCTCAATATCCCTCCCTGTTCAAGAGACCCATGCTTCAGTAAAGAATGCAGAATTACTGCTTTGCTGGAGGTTATTATGCCCAAATCAAAGCTGGTGACTAGATGGAAGAAATCGTCTCAGTGCACCCTAACTGCCCACAGTGCCGTGTGAACCAGGTTCAAACCATATTCAATTTCAGTTCAAGACATACTGGGTGGGTTTGCAAGTCAGAATCAATCTGTTCCACTGTGAGCTACTGATGTGATGTTTTATCGTACACCTACATTTCAGACTTTAGCCAAAGAGCTAGTATAAAACTTCCAGCATCAGAGATACTTTAACCACCGCTGGAGTGGGCTACAGTTTCTGACGAAACACCATCAGAAGAGTAAACGCAAACTTCAAACAGAAAACATTTTTAGAACATGCACAAACTAACATAATTTAAGAATCTCTATATGGTTACTTAATAAAAATTCTAGGCTAATAAATATACATGAGTTTATTTGTAAGGTATGAAAGAAAAAAAAAGGTAAGCAGCTACGGCTTCTTTTCAGTGTAGCAGTAATAATTATCATTTATATTTTACAAACTGCAGTCATGTCCATTTGGCTTCTATTTTGATCAGCAGTGTTAATCTAAGAAAATACAAGCAAGATAATTAAGCAAAGAGTACCTGAAAGCTACAGATTCCAATATGGCTCGTACAAGATGGTTTCTGGTAGTGGAAGGTTTCAGCCCCATGAAAGAGGCACATAAATATGGGTCATTCACAGAAACCTGCAAAAAAGATTTTGTCATGAGTTCAGTGAATCGTATTTGTAGGCTTTTGAGAAAGGAGTCAAATAGTAAGGAAAAAATAACTTACGACAATTACAGGCAGCATAGTGAAAGAAGAAAATTGAAAACAGTACGTAAGAGGCATATAGTGTAATTTTAGCTAACTCAGTGAACAGTTTCAAAAGCTTCTTTCAACAGCAAAAGGTTTAAGTGACTTCTTCTAAAATTGACATACCACATTAACACTAACCTGTACGACTTCTCTTGAAAATACATACAGCACACACTTTAAGTGTCTAAGGCACGGCACACCGATACTGCTGTTCTCTAGTCCAATTTCACACACACGCTGATAAACAGAGTCCAGCTAAAATTCTAATAGTCATGAAGTTGTCTTTTTTTTTCAGGACACCTGGAGTATCTGTTGATTAATCTCTTCTCTACCCTTCCACCCCTCTGACCTTTACCACAAAATACTGGCTTGCTGGTCTGTGACAACTGTTAAATCTCATTTTCACTCTAGACAGTCATTCTTAAATTGAAACAATCCTTTCCAGTTGTATTGTGCTAAAATCAATCATGACAACATTTACCAGAAGTCTGAATTTCATGCTTATAAAAGATACACACATGTATTTGCAAAGTAAGTTAAGAAAATGCTATCATATAAAAAAATATATAAAAAAATTATGTACGTATAGGTACACACAGCCAAATGAGAAAGTTCCCAAAGAGAAGAAACTACTGCCCTGAAGTCAAGGAATTTTTATTTTTATTTCTTAATATACAAGTACCCTTCCAATTCTAAGAATGGAACCACTTGCTCAGCCCAGTAGCATAATAAGGACTCATGGCTTACAAGTTTACAGGTGTTCATAAACAAGTAGTAAACTAAAAAGTATAGACCATATTCTACATAAGGGTGAGTAACCTGAAAGAATCAATCATTAAAGGAAAAAGTAGCAGTGCATATATATATACATGTGTGTATGCATACATAGATAGAGATATATATATGCATACACTCCAATGAAGAGTCCCAAGTTTCTGCTGTAACTATCAACCACAGCAAATTAAGCCTGCAAAGCCATGTTTTGAGCAGAGAGAGTAAAAACGATTAATGCTCATATTCACTTGATTTCAAACACACTTTCACAGTGATGCTCCTTTCAGTATACCACAGCAGTAGAATACAGTAAGAAAGAAAACTCGTTCTTATTGCCTTAATATGGATGAGTAGAGAAACATTTTACTCTGTGTAGGAAATGAACATGAGCTTCGTAAGTATCCTCCCTAACTACTATCATTCTGAGGTCTAAGAAACATTATAACAGAATCAATTTGTGTTAGCATCTAGCCAGTGAAGCTAAACAGAGACATTACAGTCCCAGAAGTGTTCAACTCTGTTCATGTCCCTTTTCATACCATTTAATCCACTCAGTTTCTAAACTGATATTCATTCTGCTACTGTGAGTCCACTAGCTAAGCACAGTCCACTGGAATAAGCAGGACTTTTTAAAGGCAAAGAAATCCATACTATTAGTGGTCACGACATGTCATGGTTAGAGAAAGCCATTCAGGTTTCTAAGTACAGCTTCTAAATTCAGACTGGGAATATTAGACTTATTAAAAAAGAGACTGAATCAATGTTTACCAAGAAATTGGGTGGGGTTCCTTCTGGAAACAGTGTTAGGAAAGCAAGTGGGAGAAAAACCAACAAAGCCAAACAAAAACTGAATAAAAACAAGTTTTACCAACACCTCTAGAACTTGAATATTAATAGAACTACAGATCCAAAAGGATTCAGACTAACATTTGTCTACCTTGGCATTCTTGTCTGCAAATATTGCAATTTGGAGTGGCACAATTACTCACAGTAAATAGTGAATGGAAACATCTTAGCATAATCAAGCTCTATACCTGAAAATACATCTAATGATTAGCATGCGAGAAGGCACCTGGGCTACCTGCAGCAGAAATGAAATTTTTCTTTGCCTCATTCCACTGACATGTGGGACTTACACAAAGGTCAGGCTGAAGATGTTATGTTTCGTTAGAAAAACCACTAGTCCTGGGAATGATCAAACAATGTAGTGCAGTTGACCAACGAAGATAAAGAGAGAAAAAAAAAATAAAATAAAACCCCCCACTTTTAGAAACACAGAGAGATGAGCTGGTTGGTGACATTCAAACTAATGAATTACTAACCCTTCTAAGAGAAAAGCCTACCATACTCAATTTGACCATTCCCAGGAAAAGTATCTTGGCTTTTAGTAACATCAAAACTTGGTGTTACTAAATCTTACTACAGAATCTTACTCATATTCCAGTAGGTTTAAATACTCTGATGGATTGCAACCTACATCTTCAATCATTTTAGAACAGTGCTTAGAAGTGTTGTCTCAATGAAGGCTCTGCATGAGAGAGAAAGAACTATGGGATCTATTTCTGTCTCTGCAGGCACTTGCTGACTCACTGTGGGCAATTCATTTAGTTTATCTGTCACCCATGTCTCCATCTGCAAAATGGATAAAATTTTCCTATTTTGTAAGGTTTTTCTGATGGGGGGGATGGTGTTTAAGCATTCTGATATAACAATGATCTTCATGCATTATGGTGACAGAAAGCAGGAACTTGAGTAGTACAGAATAAATACTGTGACAAGATGTAAATTACTACATGTAAACAGGCACAGGTTAAAATTTTAGCTAGGTTATTAAAATTATATTCTCAATTATACTAATAGTAAGAATTTTACCTGAAAACCTGGAACAAAACAAACACCTTGAGAATCAACAATACTCCGTGCCATTTTTGCTGTTTCATCTACATTGGTGAAAAGATCTGTAAAAATGCATAAATCATATGCTTTATAATTTACTTCCATTTCTTCATATATGCTTTTGTAATATTCTCAAACTACATGTTCTAAGGAAAATGATCACTTCTCATCTTAAAAACAAAAAACCAATTCAGATGAAGACTTAACTCTAATATCTGCATTCCTCCTATTATGAAGATCCCCTTGTATCTGTTATGCTGTAGCCTTTTAATATTCATATCCTGTAAGAGGTCATTAGCTTTCCAAACAGACATAAATAGGAATTGACAATGCTAACAACAGCACCCTAAGTATTTAAAAACCTAGATTTGCAAAACATAAACCATGTTAACCTCCCCAGATATTGTTACTGTAAGCACAAGCACCAAAAGATTACAGAGAAAGTCCTTCATATGGTATCAAAACCATTAGTATTTTTACAAGTGACTGACACATAAATATAAATTAGGTCCTAATAGGAGGCATAATTTTAGAGAGGCATAATTTTTGTCTAGCCAGAGATCTCCTTTCACAACTCCACAGACATCCTTCTTTGGCTCGCTCTTCACCCACATGTAATTCTTGTACTAATGTCCATCTTCTGTAGTTTAACTAATCATGTCCTTATGTGGCCACATAACATGTTTTTACAGAAGACTAGAGGTCTCCTGTAAATGAGATCTATTGCTTTTTCTTGTCTAAAAAGTAAATTCTGCTATCAGAAATAAATTAGGTTAATCTCACTTTATTTATCTTTGAAAAACCCATCCCGGTAACTTACCAGGAGTTTCAATTTACCTTTGTAACCTTCATAAATTTGTTTGAAAGCTTTGTATTCTGCTGTGCCCAGACTAACAAGCTGTACTCCTTTTTGCTGTATGTGCTATTACTGAACTATATAGAGCATTTCTGTGCCAGGATAGAAAATGAAAAAAAACCCCAAACAAACAAACAAAAAAGATTGACTTCACCTTGATATTCCATATCACCTTTTCAAAACTCTTAGGAGGGATCTGATCCCACTAAAGGAAGTTCATTACACCAGGTTTGTCTCACTACAGAAATTCTTATTTCCAAACTTTTATCACTATTATATGTCTCATCTTCATCCATGTTGAGCCTCAACTACACAGGCAGGAGGGTCTAGAGGCAGAGTCTGAAAAGAAGCTGACTCCCTGCAGCAAACACACTCAGCAGAGAATCTACTAACAAGACATGTCGTTTTCCACTGACCAAAACATGTAGGCTAGTTTGTTCAATTACGGATACTAAAACCAAGCCTGGTAACATAACTGTGTCCCCATAAAAACAGTTTCTTAAGTAATAATATATTTTAGCCTCTATAAAATTAAAGAATACTTACTTATATCCTGAGCCCATTTTATGGCAGTGCCAATGTCTGAAATACAGCCTTCAGTTAAGTAAACAACTTCTTCCCCAATCTTCCAACCAATCAGTGGATACAGACCTTAATTATTTCCCATGAAACAAAACACACAGTTAAATGTTTCCAGAAAAACATACACAAACACATCCCTAAGAAATCCAACAAAAAATTCCAAAGGTTTTTATTCAATTCCTTTGCACAACTCAAGCTTGAAAAATGTCACTGATGGAGGTTAAAAGTATTGCTTAAGAGTTTAGTGATGGGATTACAAGAGACTTGAACAAGTTAGTGATATCACAGTTACCCTAAAAAAACCTAAAAACCAAAGAACAAACCCAAAACACTATCAAATTAAAAAAACCCCAACCCTCTTTAAGCTAAACAGAAGAGTTATCTGCACATTTTTATTATAATAAGAGATTGTATATACTTAAAAGTTTATCAGTGTTTCCCCATTTGTTTTAAATCCACCTAATTTTCCCCAATGGTTTCTAAAAAGTTGGAATTACTTCCCCAAAACATAGAAGATGAAGACTGGGCTTTCAGATGGAAAGCACAAGCACTAAACCAGACAGACAGACACACACACACACAGAGGCAGCATAAGCTTTGAACATAGATCTTCCTCATAGAAGAGGATAAAAGTGATATCCTTTTTTATTTCTTTTCATTATGCAATGCTTCCTCACATAGAAAGCAAAAAACAAGTCTCCCAGTTTGCCCATCCTTGACCCCAATAAAGGGTACTGCCAGTTAACTACATCATTCTACCTGTGTGTTTGTTTGCCTAATAAATAAAAGAGACATTCAAACTCTTTAAAAATATTTGGTGACATGCTTTGTCTGTAACTACAAAGGAGTAACACTTCTGTGGTTTACACGATGGGATTTTCAGGAAGTTAGGATTTCCAACTAGTTTGGGCTTTGCAGTGACCAACCAGGCGATGTGAACACAAAGACCTTCTTGTTTGATATCTGTACTAGTAAGAACATAGCAGCATCCTGAAGAGTGCTGCTTTTAATGCTAAAGCAAAAAAGACTTCATTATCTAGTTGAACAGTAGATGCTCTCTGGCAATGCAGCTGGACAAATGGTTTTTCAGGTGACTCAATAAGCATTCAGTGGCCACAGCAATAAAAACTTCACCCAACCCAAGTTCAGTAAGTGCCAGAGTAAAGAAGGCACCCAGACTTTATGGGAACCTGCTCAGGACTTAAGGTAATGCAACAAAGGTAAACAAGTCCCAATAACTAAAGGTCCAGAAAAGCATTAAAAGGATCTCTGTTTTCTCAGGGTGACTTTGCTGGTACACAAGTGCGCCTCATAGAATCATCTCCAGTTTGCCTGTATGTGTTCAAAAGCATGGCATGGTAGTACTAGTGCAACTGCAGACACTTGGTTAGTGCTGGAGGCACTCTGGTGCTTACCATGGAAACAATCAGCAGCACCTATTTAAAGTTTACATTCGTCTCTTGAAAGGAAAATGTGATAAATCTCAGATTATTGGTGCAGTGGTCCCTTATAATCTTTATCTTCTGCCTAAGGCAAGGCTGCAAGGAAGCAACACCAGCAATTCACCGAGACAGAAGTCCTAGAGAGGGACAACTTATCAGGTACAAAGAAGTCTATCAGGTGGCCTTCCTAAAGATACTCACACCAAGAGTCTCTAGTAGTGTGTCGCCTTCACTGAGGCGAGACGACCTGGTTCAGTTACGACTCGACGACCACACCTTAGGTCGTTCAGCACATTAGCACTCAGACACCAATGTGGTGGAAGGCAGATGGCGTTTATTTGAGAAGGGCACAGTGTTTTATAGCCCTGGACCCTCAACGTCACCTCCGCCTGCTTACGATCTAGCTGTTATTTGACGCCCAGGATGGTGGTCTTATCTTTCCGTACAGCGCGAGATCTTCCGGTCGCCATGCCCTAACTACCATCATGCCCTAACTACCACAGTAGTGGAAGAGAATCTACCTCCAAGGATGGAACAACATAACACTTGGCATGACCACAGTTACCTAAAACTATCAGACTGGCAGAGGCATAGATTTCAAATCTATACAACATGCTTCCATCACTGAATTGTGACAAGTGCTGTTCTTGAAGTAACTACTTTATTTCTTTGAAACTGACATATATAGCAACTAAATGTAGACCAGAAACTAGAACAGCAGCTAATGAACAGCTTGCACAAGGATGCTGTGGGAATTCATCTTGCAGTCTTAAATACATATGTCAACTTTAAAGACTGAACACATTACATTTCATGCCCATGGTGCTGAGCAAAGATAGGTACTGAATTTGTGTCACTAACCATACCACCCCACAGCCAAAGAACATAGGGAAAATAATTTTAATGTACATAACAGCCTGAAGCAGTAAAAGCTTCATAGCACTGCTTTAAAGATTTCAACTCCTATCACAATAGCTAAATATTTTCTTAGAAGAAAACAAAACAGAAAAACCTCAGAGCATGTTATTGCTGTTACATTTCCACAGACTACATATATATGATTTCCTAAATAGAAGGATCTCCAGATCGTCATTAATTAACCTAAAAAGCATTTGCATTCATAGGGAATTCAATAACTATGCTATTCAGTTCTGACATATCTTATGTATTTGCCAAGGTATTTCCAGACTTCAGCTCGTAAAAGTCTCCTTAGCACACTGCTGTTCTCAACCCCAAATCTACCCCTCCCATTTTAAATTGCAGGCTTCCCAAAATTAGTATCTCTTTAAAAATATGACAGACACACAGAGAGACTGTGCAGGCAATTTACTTCAGCATTGTCTGTTGCCTTCTTGACAAATAGCCATCTATGGCAAATTAACAAGCTTGACAGACCACAAATGTCCAAAATAACAAAGTTTTAAAACCTAGAAACATATTAGGGACCTCATTTCTAGTATTTTAAAAGAAAACTAAAAATTGCTAATCCTGTATTAACCCGTTACAGGTGCTTCAAAGCATAAGGGCTGAAGAGAAGGGACTTACAGTGACCTGCTAGAACAGTTTGATGTGAGAAGCCAGAGGACTTTTTCTCCATCTGTACTGTATAACACTAAAATATTGCTATCAAGAAGAACAGGTGAAGAAACAAAAACCCAAAACCAACCAAGCAAAGAAAAACAAACAAGCAACCAACCAAACAAAAACACACACAGATTAAAAAAAAAAAAACAACAAACAAACAAAAAAAATCCAAAGAAAACAAACAGGGATACAGGTAGCAGACAGAATTACTAGTGATGCTACTTAAATTCTCTTGAGAAGCGTATTTCAGGGTAACCAAGATCTATGTTTCTAATAAAAACTTCCAGAGTCTTCTGTTCTAAAAGCAATTTCAAGCTGTTTTTCTACAGCTAAACACAGAAGGAAAAGCATAGCCTTGTTTTATCCTTTTTCATACCCTCATCATTTATAGCTGATGAATCACATGAAATACTTTAAACCCAAAATTTCACTATCTTACCTCTTCGTGATGCAAAGAGATGCTCTCCAGTATTCACATTCCAGAAGCCACCTGTTCCCATTGTCAGTTTAACATCTCCTGGGTGAAAGCAGCATTCTCCAAACATTGCTGACTGCTGATCTGCTACCTGCCGTACCAACAATAACAACACAAGTTAGCTATGAACTACCAATCTACAACGCTGCAGGACTTCAAAATATCACTGCAAACATATCAGAGTTCTGAATAAAAATAACCATTCAGAAAGGACTTGAGCGTTAAGAGAGGGCTCGTATACAATGCAGGCCATTCCAACAGTCACATTTATCACTAGAATCAGATTACAGCAGGTTTGGACACAACATGAATGTATGGATTGCAACATTAAAAAATATGTTATGGAAAAAAAATACTTTATGGTTTAGTATTTGACAAGGATAAACAGGGCATTTGCAATACTAGGGAGCACAAGAAGGTAGCTTGGTTTGAATTCCTCTTCCCCTGGCTAGCAAGTCAAAGTTTTGAGGCTTCACAGTCCTTTTATCCTGCTACTTCTCCCTGTACCAAATTATTCTATGCTGATTTTTTTCCGCAATGATGATTACTAAATGCATTTATGTCTCTTTCTGCCTTGGTGAAACAGTAAATTTACAGATTGAGCCTAAAAATAGTAGGAGAAATTTGTGTTAGCTAGGTGACATTTTTTTTCAATTTACTTCAAGCAGATTTTTCTACAAGTCATCACTTCACAAAAATAATGGGTTTTTCTTACACAAATCATAACTACTGAGGCAAGAATATGGTATTCACCATTTATTTTTAGTTGAAAAAGGAAATAAAAAGGTACCACAAGTAGATTTATTAGTAAATACTTTTACATTTGTGTACAGTTGTACTGAAGTCAAGTCAGAACGAACCCCTCTGCACAACTTCATATAGAACAACTGATTTTAAATCATAGAGAGACAGATTACCAGAGTTTATAATAGAAGCCAACTTTGTTAAGTCTTAAATTAATGCTTAATCATTTGGTCATCTAATCCTAATGGATCTCAGCTTCTAGAAATCCCTTCTCGTTCCTCTCTTTTCCTTTTCCCCTAAAGCTGTAAACCAAGTTTTTGGGAGAAAATATCAACACCTAATTCTACTGTAGTTATACACAAGGAATAAGGAATACTTACTAAGCAAGCATTAAATCAAAGCTAGGTAAAAAGAATATAGGTACAAATATACAGATTTAAGGAAGAAAACTCACCACTGCCATTATTGGGATAGGTACCCCAAATATTTCAGAGTCAGCTGATCCAAAGTTGAAGCTTAAAACAAACATTATGGAGAAACATCACAACACTAAACTGACCTTTTGTTAAAATATTATATAGATACCTAAGGCCTGGGTCTGCAGCACATATGAAAGGTAATGCTACCAATTTACTGTAAAGAAGGCATTAAAACTATCACTTTAAGAAATGCCAATAGTAAAAATAGAATTCGCATGTAGTGTTAAAAAAAAGTACACCTACATATAAAAATAATTTTGTTTTTTTGTTGCAGCTATGTGTTACTTTGCTTGTGCAGACATGTTTAACAGGTATGCTCTTTTCAATATTCCTTCATAGTTACCTTGTGTCTTTCACTGGTGGATAAATAGACATGGGAATGGAAAGTAAACTACACAAAGTGGGGTTCCAACATTTCTGAAATTACATGGAAAAAATAATATCAGCAAATATCAGCTCTCAGAAGCACAATAAATAGCAACAACATTTTTTTTGGAACAGCACGTACCGTAAAGGGTTCAAAAACACCTGTAGCACTGGCATTTGAGTAATCTGTAGCATACACAGAACCTACCATAAAGAAAAAAGCAAAGAACACAGTAAAGTTTTAAACATCTAAAAATAATTTTAAACATACTTTTCCTTTAAACATCTCAGTGGCTCCCATGAAATATCAACTGAGTGCCTACAGGCAAAGTCATGATACAATGAGCATACAAACTCTACCTGCTGCTCACTAAAACATATACATATTAACAACCTTATTTAACCGTCATGAAACTGGCTAGAAGAGAGCTGGTACTTTTAAAAACATGGACAGAACTTGTCCCTCTTCCACATTTGTAACAATTCTTTGTTCTTTTGCTTTCACAGGTACCTTTCTTCAATTTAGGAAAAGTAATTCTGGGAATCCTCTTTGAATCTTAAACACCTAAAAGGTTGATTACACTGAATATGTATTTCCCTTTCTGCCTATCCTTCCAGACAGACCCGAAGAAGGTTAACATCATTACTTAGATTCCAGTATGTTTTATTAAGAGGAACTGTAAACATTCACCTTTAGTTAATCTATACAGTAACCATGTGTCAACTGTTCCAAAGCAGCAGTTATTTTTTCTGGCAGCTTCTTCAGCCTGGGAACAAATACATGTAAAAAAAGAAAAAAGTACTTACAACTGGGTACAATAAAATAGAACATAATTCCCAATTCCTTTTCTCATTCTCTTTGTTGTTAACGATAATGTCCCCAGAAAATAAGTCTCTGATTGCCAATTTTTTTTCCAGAAAGGGAGAGTTGACTAATTAGTATCATCCTACAGTCCATGCTCCTAACAAGGAATAAGCAGAGTTTCTTACAATTGTTGCTAAGGAAATAAAAGCAATTAATCTTCTACTGAAGTGACATCAGAGCTTTAAGAAGGGAAACTCTATAATCACAACTGTAGCAGTGGTGTAGGAGCAGTGAATAAAGAAAACAAGGCCCAGCATACAGCACCTGAATAAAAAAATCAACAGAAATAAAATAAGTGTATATGCTTCACCAAAATAGACAAGGCCACTGTAACCACTGTTTTCTAGTTTATGATGTCTGCAAAGGGATCAAAATGTTACCTTCCTTGGGATCTTTTTCCCCTTTAAAATGGGTAATTCAGGTTTCATCTAATTTCTACTGACTGATAACTGCACAACTACAGAATTTCTATACAGAACATATGTAACTTCACTCAAAACATGACTGAATACACTATTCTCTGTAATTAACAGACATGAATTTTTGAGCTTCTTGGTTTGATAGTCATACCTTTTAAGTATCAGTGCCTGAAAAAACATGGAAAAACATTCATCTCTCATCAAAACCTCAGCAGCTGTGTAACTTTCAATTCTATAATCCTCCAAATTCACACGTCACATTTTCATCAGGTCCAACCAAAACATGCCAGTAAAAAAATATACTTGAGCTTGTCAAGAGTTAATTTTGGGACAGAAAATACCAGACAAAACTCAGAAGGTTTGGGGGTTTCTTTATACAGGATAGAAAATGGACAATAACCATTTTCTTAAAGAATAACTTGAAAATTAACATAGGAAATAAGATGACTAAAGTTATAAATATTACAGGAAGAAACAAGGAAAACAAAGATTACAGCAACAAATAGTGCATGGCTCATTAGCCTTTTAGAGTAGTCCAGCACAACTTACTTTATACCTATTTTCCAATTTACAGTACAATAAAATGCAGAATAAATGGATGACAGTGGTTGACTGTTCAATTTGGTATTATTTGTCAAACTGAAAACACTGGAATAATGCAGGGTGGAAAGATAAGTGTGCCAGTTGAAAATAAATACAACTGTCACACAAAACTAGACAGCAAGCAACTTTAAAATGAAGTACAGATACTAACTGTATAAGTGAAATAAGGTGAATTTATTATGTCTCTTATGTATGAAGAAAACAGTTTACTACAACACATTTCCAGAAGTATTTGTATAAACATGAGTAGATACATAGGTAGACAAGCTTTGAACATTACCATAGATACAAGTCTTTCATTCTGTTTCTTCGGAGGAAAAGAACAAGAAAGACCAAACTGAAGAAGTTACAACCAAAGTCACTATCCATTATTATGGCTTAAGAAAGCTATTATTTCCCCTCTCCAGCTTACCTCATTTACGTTTTTAAAAACCCATGACAACTTCATAGAAGTTTGTTGTGTTGAAAAAGTAAGAAAACTTGGTGCTAAATACCGATCATTCCCAGTCAAGAAATGAAGCACTGTAAAAATAACATGGATTACCTGTTTGAAAAGAAAACAGTTACATCAGTTTTAATCTCTCCCTTTTAAGGTTTCTGATCAGTTATCTTTAAAGGATGACAACACAGATGAAAGCTGCTGACGTAAGACTAGATTCAGAAGGCCATAATTCTGTTAAGAAAACCCTTACATAGGATTTCAATAAATGGCCTTTCCCCAACAAATACTACAGGAAGAGGCACAGAGCAAGTCTGTTTTACTGACTTCAGCTAGCACACTCATAGAGATTGCTCTGCATTACGAAGACAGGTCACCTACAGGAGTACACTGCATGCAATAGTTGAAATCAGCGGCAAATCCAAGAACTGAACTTCTTATTATGAGTGCGCTACTTATTTTCCACTTACAGGAAAAGTAAATTAAGATTTTCCACTTGGAGCAAATCTTTCTCTTCTAATGGTATGAAGCACAAGCCACCAGCAACATAAAATGTTCTTTCTATAGGTAATCTGAGCAAATAGTGCAGTAAAAACCAAAACACACACTGCCAAACAAGAACTACCTACACCTAGAAATTAGGCTGCAGAAGTGTTAGAATGCAACATTTTAGAGACTGACTAAAAAGTAACAAACTGAGACTAAAAAGACTAAACAACAACAAAGAGACTAAAAAGTAACAAAATGCATGCTAGATGTTTCCCCATAATTAATTACCTGCAGGCTATCAGTACTACCTTTCATGCTAATCTTAGTCAGTTTTTAGGCCTCAGCATGTCATATTAACAGAACACTTGCAGTATTTCATATATAGCCCTTCTCATAAAAACGAAACTGTTCTAACATGTCCAAGCAGTATTCAGCTTAGTGCAGTTTTACCTTCAGCAGAAGGGACTTATTCCACGAATTCACGAGTTCAGCACTTCTAACATCTTGCCAACTTATGAAATTATGAAAAGGCTTCCCTGTCCTCCTGAAAAAGAGCATTTGAACACTCTCATTTAAAACTATAGAACACACACAGCACAAAAATTGCAACACAATTCACCATTTCCAGTCAGGACACCTAATACTCAGTGCATATCCTCCTGGTGGATTTGAGGAATTAGTAATAGGTATGTGGATGTTTTGAGGATAAAATTTCTCACCAGAATTAAAGAATATGTATCTCTTCATCTTTTCAGGAGTACTAAGAACAAAACAAAAAGGACATACACTTACAGATTGTTCTCAACTACTGTAAGGAGTGGCTGTGCAAACGTGGGAGAACACGAGGAACTGACATTTGTAGCTTTCAGATTGTGACTTGACGGAGTTCAACATTTTTACAGACTGCTTCTACCCCGTCTATGAATACAAATGAATACAAGTTCATTTTAATCAACACACAATATACATACTTGTGCCATGTTATGAAAGTTGCTCTCTGTGTTGAGATGCCAAGACCAGCAACTTGCCTCATGTGAACTCCCGCAGCTAAAAGATAAAACCAAACCATACTAAAGAAGGATTTACTTGAAGAAACAAAAATAAAGCTTTCAAATATAACTATAAAACTTATGGAACACTTAGGAAAAATAATTTAAGAGAATATAAATCTCTACAGACTTCCCAACTAAGTGGCTAAAATATTAGAGAGCTCCAAGACAGGTAACTGATTCCAAAGCATGTAAATAAACCTGAGTATTTTACAAAAGCAGTTGTAGCACACTGACCCTTTCCTCTTTCTGAAAAGCCTGTTGATACTTTACTTGAACAACCCCAGAGACAGGCAGGCAGGCAGGCTACATATGCCTGTATAAGCAATTAAAACTTGCATTTCACATGGATGGATGTGAAACGTTAGCATGCCATGATTTTTTACATAGTTTGATAATAACATATCTCACCTTAAGCAAGCCTTAAGCAATCTTTCAGATTTCAAATTTCTTAAACCACATACCAGTGAATGAAAATTATACTTCAAATTCAGAAGTATAAAAAAGCACATTTGGGTATACACCAATTTTACTGTTAAATCTTACCTTCAGATAACTGCTGCGGAACATTTTTTTTCTAATGTACATATAACTGCAAATAATTACATTATAATAATATAATAATATATCAACAATAATAATAATATAAATAACACCTGTATAATAATATGATTATAAATGCATTATTATTCTATGATTCTATGATTATAATAATTATACCTGTATTATTACATATTATACCTGTATCATATGATATCTGTATATTATAATTATACCTGTATTATTGTATATTATTATATAATAATTATACCTGTACTATTATAATAATAAATAATATTATAATAATTATACCTGTCCACAGCTATTTTCAAAGCAGCTCTGGTCAGCTTCCCACTTATATCCATGTATGCTTCCAAGAAGCAAAATTATGTGAAAAAAGTATACACTAAGAAATTGCACTTAAATGACAGACTAAGTATTTTGTCCAAAGTACTGTTACTTCGCAGGGCTCTCAATCCCCCTACTTGAACAAATCACAGGTTAAGTACACCTCACAGAATTGCAGAATAGTTTTGGTTGGAAAGGACCTTAAGATCATCTAGTTCCAACTCCCCTACAACAGGATGCCTCACACTTAAGAGCATGTGGCCCAAGGTTCTGTCCAACCTGGCCTTGAACACTGCCAGGGATGGAACATATTTACCACTTCTTTAGGCAACCTGTTCCAGTGCCTGACCACCCTCACTGTAAAGAACTTGTTCTTTTGATCTAAACTGAACTTCCCTTGTTTAAGTTTGAACCCATTACCCCTCGTCCCTTGCTTATATATTAGTTAATATATGTGTCCCTGTGCTTATTATATATTAATTTCTTGTGTGAACTTTCATGTGTGAAGTTAGTCATCTGTGTAAGCATACATACTGCAGACTTTACAGCCGACAGCCTCTGGGTGACAATTACAGATAAAGTTTCGTAGAGAAACAGTGTGTTCTGCTCTGCTGATCTCTACATGTGCTTCAGCACCTTTGCTTATACACTCTTTGCATTCCTGCAGGCAGTGGTATCAAGGCCCTCAGTCAGACGAAAATGAGATCAGTGCTTTCGCAAAGCTACCTGCTCCAACTGCCTGCACAGGTGCTGCTGGCAGTGGGAGTGTATGGGAGGAGGACCTAGGAGTGGGTGGCTTGAGAACAAAGGTATTTCTTTTTCAGTAGTAGCTGGGTCTAAACTGAAGTCAAAGCCAAACCAGTACAACCACAGCTCACTATGTGTTAGCGACATGTGTGACTCCTCCCCATCTCTACAAACTGCATGCTCCCACTACCTTCCTATGATGAGCTCTAGACCCCTCATGAGCAGGACTAACTTCCATTCAAGACTAAAAGAAAGCCCCACCCAAACATGCATATTTTTCAGCTAAGTTGGCTCCTGGAAGGGTTGAACCAGTACCAAAGTGAGACAGAGGAGTGGGACCTTGCAGCCAGAAGCAGTTTTCACCTTTGAGTAGCACTGAACTACAACAGCTCATCCACCTGTGCCTGAAATCACATATTTTAGTATACAGGGCTTGTGGAGGTAAAGCGCTCCTATGCCTTCTTTCTGCTTTCAGTCACTCCTGCCCCTGGTACCACACCCTCTCTTACACTAGTACAAACACTGGTAAAGCTCTGCTGGCATGAACAACCACACTGATTTAACTGAGGAAACTGCCACTGACTTGCAACAAGCCTGTAAAAAGGAGGGTGGGACTCCTTTTGACAGCAGCGTGGGGATACATTCGCATTACACAACCACTTCAAAATAACTTGCCAAAAATGTACACAGCTTGGCAACAAGAAAATCCTCCCCTCTAAAACCAGGTGAAAAGAATCTTGCTTCCCTGTTTGCCCCACAAAATGGGAGCAGAGGAAGCTAGTAAAGTCCTCAGGGATAGAGTTGGCATTGGTATTTTTATGACAACAGTTGTGACCACTGAGAAAACAGACCAAGAGGCCAAAATAACCAGCTGCAGCTTACACCTAGTAATGATTACATTCCCTATCCCCTAGGCGGTCTTCCAAAGGAAGAGACAAGAGCAGTTTTGCCTTCACGCAGGCTGGAGGTGGAGCAACGCTTGGACACCAAACTGCACAGGGGCTGAACAGGAGTAACTTTAGGCACTGAATGATGATATACTGAATGATGATGTATGATACATACACACATGACAAGGAGGCTGGGGCACTGTGAGAAAGTGAGCTGGGTGCAATTGAAAAGTTCACAGCAACAGCGTGGCACAGGTGATCCATGCTGGACTGCATAACACTGGAGCTGATATAATGGGAAAGCTACAGGAGTTGTAGAGTTAGGTGCATTATTAGAACAGTATCCAGAAAAGGGAGAAAAATTCCCCAAACTATCACCAGCTTGGTAGAAAAGGGAACTGTGTTTTGTGTGTGGAATACTAGAAAATATAAGGCTAAAGTACAACTAGAAAACCAATACAAAAATTGGATGGTAAGAACTGTTTGTAGTTTGGCTGGGAAAAGCAGGAATATCAGGTTGTAACTGAGCAAGCCCAGCTATGTAGCACCCTGCTTTCACTCTCATATGCTCACATTTGCATACACAAAGCACCAGCAGAACAATGGGGACTCTGTACACACAGGCATCTGAAGGAAGGAACACAGACACTGGGGAAGGAAACATAAAAAAAAGCTGGAGTAACAAGGTGCTGTCACTGACATGTAAATCAAGTGTGCACACTGCTGCTGGCTCTTTTTCAATCTTCATCTAGCCCCAGTGAAAGAAAAGAACTGTCCTATTTTACATAATGATTGAATAGGCTTTAAAGCATGTTGCAGACCTATGCTCAGTAATGAGCTTTCAGTACTCTAAAAAAAGAATCTAATTATTAACTAGCTTTACTAATTTTGATGAATAATTCAGTAATTTCCCAAACTTTACAAGCCGTTACCTTGTACAGCCTCTTTTATTACACCAACAAACTGGCTCCATAGCACTTCAGGATCTAATTCAACCCACCCAGGACGAGGATAAAGTGATTCCACCTGTTGATGAAGGACACACAGCACTGTTGCAATCCATAGATGCATAGTTCACAGCAAACAGCATTCTTGTGAAAGTTCATAGAAAATACATTGGGGTTTGCTTTCTTTTCTTTTTTGTTTTTTGATTTTCCAGATCGACAGCAAGAAACAACAGTGTTTGTCACTTTTACAACATGGTCAAATGTGGGTCTTTAGATCAGAAAGAATAAAGAAGCCCAAAGCTCCAGGAACTGGGGAGCCTGTAAATCCCTTTTGGGGCTCAAAACTGGAAACCAGCGCAGCACAGCAGGTGCAGGATCACCCACCAGATGGGCTTTCAGTGAGAGGCGGGTCAGCTCTGCCTGGAAAATCCCCTTCCATCGTCAAAACTCCATCAGATTTCTTGCAGTTCTCGCTACAATCTTTTCATTGCAATAGCTATCAATAAAAATAATTCTGGAGATCATTTTGATCCCACAATCATGAGCCATGCAAAACAAAAGCAGCATGAAAATTAAGTTCCAAAGCTAAGGCTTGTTCACACTGTGCTGTTACATAAATGAGACATGTAGGTCCTACTCGCGTCTCAGCTGTGCTCTACTAACAAAAGTCGGTTTGTTTGCAGAGGAAGTAGTTGACAGGACAGGGACAGGCAGGCGGGAACAATCGCTGAAGTAACGGGGCGAGGGGCAACGTTGGCATCCCGGCGGGGCTCCCAGCCGGGTCGGGGAGGCTCGTTTCACCCAGGCTGGCCCTCAGAACGCCGACCCCGTCCGACCCGGCCCCCACACTGCCAAAACCTGACCGCCTGTGAACGCTGCCCCCGCCGCGCCGCGCCCCGACCCGCGCCATCTCACAGGACCTCGCTGTTCAAAGCCGCCCGGCGCTCCGGGAAGTGGGCACCCTCGGCCGCGCCTGCCTCCGCCAACAGCTCCTGAGGCAAATGCCACCTCGGGCTGCCCGCGCCCGCCGAGTCCCGCCGCTCTCGCCCAGGGAAAGGCGGCCCGAGCCGCTAAACCCGGCAGCGAGGTGAAGGCGCAGTCCCAAAGGACGCCCGCTGCTGCCCACAAGCCCCCTGTCTCCTTCCCCTGCCGCGGATTCACCTTCCGGCTGCTGGAGCCTCTGACCGCGGCCGCCCGGTCATAGACGTGGCACTTCACCACCGTGCTGCCTACGTCCACCCCCACCACGTACCGCGCGGCGTCAGCGCCGCTCTCCTGCTGCCCACACCGCATTGCTCCCGCGGCCCGGCACGCAAGGAGCGCGGAGTGCGGCCGAGCGGCCGCTGCCTGCGGGAAAACAGCCGCCCCGCCGCGGGGCGGGCGCCCGAGCGACCTATGGGCGCGGGGAGCGCGGCGGCAGGAGGCGGGTTGTGCCGGGGTGCTGCCGCCGGGCTGGCAGGTGGCGCCCGCCACCGGCGGGCCTCGGGGCGGCCTGGGGAGGCCGCGGCCCCGCGGCAGCGACCAGAGAGCTGAGGGGCACATCGGGAGCGCAGGGCCCTGCCCCGAGTCTGCCAGAAATGCCTGCTCCCTCAAAGTGGCGTTGTTCCCGGCGGAGTCGAGCCCTCAGCACCAGGATCCCACATACAGAGCAGAAACAGAAACACAGCCCCTATTCCAAACAGTGCAGCTTTATATACGTTTACCAAATGCAGCTAAAAGGCTTTTAATCAAACACCTAAGTTTATAAAGTTTCTAAAAGTCAGGATTCAACAAGTGCCACCGGAATGTTTCTGCATGGTGCTGCTGTGTCGGGTTAAGCTGAACCCAGGACCAGTGCTCATACTAAGTGAACATGGTGCCTAAACCCAATTCCCCCTTACAAGTGTGCCACATGGAAAAATGTTAAGTAGAGGCACGGTAGACAACCAGGCATGGTCACTCCTGGGATTTGATACTGAAAGTAGTAAGCATCAGTAAATGAACTGTATATACTTATACAAAGTCTTCATCAGTAGCGCTTGTCCTGTGCCGTCCTTTACTCTCAATCACATTTAAAATTACTGTTGGAACAGAATGGGAGCCAGAAATGTGCCTCTATGGCCCTTAGATGGGGTGGTGCTTTTTAAACAGGAATAACCAGAAATAGATAAGCAGTAAAATTCAGGATGCTCAACCCTGAACTGGAGTTTAGTTTTTAACCCCAATTTAATTAGAAGAATTAGTCAATGTGTCTTTACTCAGTTAATTAGAGCAGGAAAAGCAAAAAAAAATCATTAAAAAAATATATCCCCTTGTGCTTCTGGTTTTGGCCTCTCTTACAAAAAGTTGCACTATGAGCAACAAAAGGATATTATGTAGGATAAGAGTCTGATGATGTTGGACCTTTAAACCAGGAATACTAGGGACAGTGAAAGCCACATGAAGGAGAGGCTCCTGCCTCACATGGCAGTCTCAGACGTCACTGGGACAAAGGTTTGGATCACAGGGAACTCAAGGCATGTGAAAGAGAAAGCTAAGGAATGGCTGCTTTACCTCTCCCTGCTAAGCAACAACCCATTAAAAAGTTATCATCTTTTGACTTTTATATTCTCTCTGTAACCTGACAAGTTATTATCTCTTGACATGCAGCTAGTAGTTGTATGTTAGAGAAAGGCAGTAGGCTATTTCATATCTGATTATTCTTCTTCAAACTCATTTAATTATTCTGTTAATTTCAGTAAATAACAGTTCTTCAGAACTACTGAAGAAAGCTCCCTAAATAAATTTCAACATGTTCAACTGGTGTAAAAAGCTAAAACCACTGCAAACATTCAAAAACTAAGGAGCTTAAGTAAAATTGGGAAAATGCATCCAGACATCTTTTATGTTTTTACATCCCATCTCACTGGAAAATGAAGCAAAACTTCCAGAAGAAAATGGAAGTGCACGTTTTTCTTTTACAACCTGTTAATGTAACAAATACATACCCCTCTGATTCATTGTATTGCATGGAAGTGAAGATAAGCCAATTTCTTCATGCAATAATAAGAATTTAGATGCATCTTCAAAAGGAACACTATATATACACTGGGAGAATATAATGTGAACCAGCTCACACAGTTGCAGTCCATGCATAGTCTCAGTTATATAACATGTATTAAATTGCTCAATTTATGAGGCTTATGAAATTTTACATTATTGTTCTGTTTGCAATATGATAAAAACAATGCAATAGAGGAGGCAATGGGTTTTCAGACATGCACAGCTTGCCCATACATGACTTATGTGGCACTAGCTAATGTTATTTTGTCATAAATAATATCATTCCCACACAGGTACACTTTGTCTAGCCAAACCTCTGTCAACCCTCTCTTATCGCCAACAAGGATAAAAGCCCAAGTCCATCTCTGCACAAACAGTAAATACTCAATTTGAAGTGAGGATGTACAGACATCTTCACACCTCTTACACAGCACTGCAACACTGATAATGAGCCTGTGTAACCTGTACTACCACCCTAGTATTCCTGTTTCAAGTGAGAGCATGTAGGTACCTTTTCCACTGTTCAGAAGACAGAGAATTCACACACCTGAGAACACATACCCATCACCGCAACATTATGTCCCATTCTTCCACATCTTTTCTGCTGAAGTCCTCTATTTCTCTGGAAGGCGTGACTGGTCTTATCTTTTACTGGACTATCAAACCAAATGAAGGAGTGGAGGTATTCCAGGGACCTGTCCAATGCTGCAGCAAAGGAAGGAGTTACTAAATACAACCAACCAGATGGCAGAACATCAGGGACAGGATTGCTGGTAGCAATGGCAAAACTCGTACCATCAGCAATATATACTGAATACTTGTAAGCAACATCACCATGAACAGCATGTTTCAGTCAGCAACATGTACATTTTTGAGGATCATGCCAAGCAGAAGGGTTTTGCCCCATTATCCAGGTTAAAACAGGCCTTGAGAGGTGGGAGTGCTGCAGTTCCAGTAGACCTAGTTACTAGAAGAAAGCCATGACATTTTCTAGGACTAGATTATTAATTCAAGTTTCCAAATTATTAATTAAACTGTATTTGGAATAGCTGTAATTTTTCTTTTAAATAAAAGTATTCTCAGGTGCATTCTGTTGTGTCTGATACATAGGTACCTCTTCACTCACCCCAGGCTTCCAGTCTGAATCAAATTTGCCACTGGCAGTGCTAACAGGAATTCCAGCTACTGAAATCTAGGACAGCAAGATCCAAAACTTGTAAACAACATTTTTTCTTTAACTTTCCTTCTTAAACTTTATTTTGCCAAGATGCATCTATCCTTCTGTTTCATCAAACTCTTACTTACCATTTTATCCACTTCATTAGCTCTACCACTGTAACAAGCTTTAACCTTACGAAAGCACTGACCTCTGGGTCCTTTAATTAGTTTGCATTTAAAAAAGAAAGAACCCTCTAATGTCTACTGCTCCCTTGGTTGGTGTAGTTCACATACATTATTCAGTAAGCCTTTCCTGGAAACCTAACAGACTGCCCCAAATTGACAAATTTTGCTGCAATAATTTAGCACATGACCATTCTCAGCAGTTCCTCTTGTACTCCTGCCAGAATTTCCGACTCTCCTTGAAGTCAACAGACAAAAACCACACACAATGACATCAGTTAGTCTAGCCTGTTAGCTTCACGGGTGATCCAAGTTTTACGCAGCGATGGAATGTTTCCTAAGCAGTTCCACTCCTGATATATCATCCTGCCCTCACACTGGGAACAGCTGTACCAACCCAGTTGCTCTTGTGGTTCCACAGTGAATTCTCAGGCTGAAAAATAACATGGGGGAAGACTTTCAATCAGATCAATTCCTTTACATGGTTCATAATATGGCAATACACTTTGGCACGATCCAGTGGAAACAAGAATTAAGAGACTGGTTAAGCCAGCCTTTTCATTACACAACTGCACATCAAAACTGTGCCCACATACATGAGGTTTTGCATCATGTCTGAGGCACAAGAAGTCCTTCCTTTCTGCATGCTTTGTGACAGAAGTAACCTTTGACAGAGAATGAGGTGGACTTTAGGACAATCAAGTTTTAACTTTGCTAGATAAATTCTTGGCTTAAGTGAGAACTGGGTATTTACTATGTTAATGTTTCATGATTTGCCCATGCTTTTAACCATCCCAAGTAATACCGACATTTGGAGATGTGCAGGGAATATATATAAGATAATGTCCATCATCCTCTGGATGCTCTTAAGGAATTACAATATAGACTAAAAATGACAGAACTACGAGCAGCCTTTGTGTGCATATATATGTGCTTGTAGATACACATGCAATGAATGATCATTTATACCTAGAAAATCCAAGACTGAACAGCTCTTTAAAAGAACATTGATTGCAAAGTCTGAACATTCACATAAAAAATACCTAAAAGTAGAGAGAGGGAAATTGCCATCAACGAAACAAGAAGAGTAAGAGAATGGATATACTAGAGGCTACAGGGAATAAAAGCACTTAAGATTTATAGTTTCAATAAGACCCAGGCATTAGGCCAGTGGAGGAGAAGAGGGTAGAGGAGGAAGGAAGGAAGGAGAGTTAAAAAATAAAGCAAGAGAAGGAAAACACACAGAAAAATCTAGAACAAATGATCTCAGTATAGGCTCAGTAAACTCAGAGGTTGTAAACGCCACTCTCCATTTACCCTGCTAAGTTAAGTTTCAGCAACTGACAGCCAATTTCAGCTGTTTCAAAGAAATACACACTGGAAGAAACATCAGGATCTAATAGTAGATATCACATTCTATCACAAACTAGTGCTAAATCTAAAACATGCATAGGTTACTCTAAAAGAGATCACTTACTTGCACTGGAATCACAGTTCTTGCTTCACCCTGTACCCTCAAAATGACAGAAGTTAACAACTTCTAATTTTATACATATATAGCAAGTATAGTAATTTATTGCTATTATTACATGCACAGAAATTACATTTTGGCTTTTGATTGCAGTCCTTGTTTTTCTTGCAGTTACACAAAATACAGGGCTAAGGGTGATTATCAACTTTCATAAAGCCTTGCTGATGCAGTAACAATTATTAAATTTTATTAGGGAAAAAAAAAAAAAGTAAGTTTTAATGAAAATGTCTTCTCTGTCCTTTCAGGTTTACTGCTTGCGCTTGATGGCACGGCAACTCCTTCATTCTCTTTGATTTGTACCACCTTTCAAAGCAGAAATGAAACAAGAAATTTGTAAATTACAAAAAAAAAAAAAAAAAAAAGAAGACACCCTGTCAAAAATTGGCAGCAATAAAGAACTGCTGTTGGAGCCATGGATTCTCTTGGTAATAAACAACAGCTACTTACCTAATGATATCTGATTCTTTGAAATACATATCAGGTACAGTCTCAAAATTCATGGGTCCTCACACACCCGAATTTGCATTCTTTAGGCCAAGAGTGTATATTCAGACCGCACTTATGCCTTTGGTATCTCCATGTCCCCTTTCCAGAGACAGAAACAGAAAAACATAACTGCCTCTCAGTAGTAAGGAAGGCTGATTACGGAAACATTTGGAGATCACATCTCAAATAAAAAGAACAGAAAAACCCCTTTACTGTAAGTAACCATTTGTTCTTTGAGATTCCTCACTCTCACGGGTCTGATGAACTAAACTAAATTGAACAAAAGTAACTTAATTTTTGAATGTGAGTATCCATGCAACATTTATTACACAGAAACTGATATATTTTAAAGTTATCCCTTAATTTGTTTTAATTTCCTTTTGTGAGATGGGAAAAGTAACGAGGCAGAACTTGCCATGCAGGGTAACAGCAGTACTTAAGCCTATGGACTAATAATTTGAAGACAGCTTAAGAAATGCAAGATTGCATCTTGGTATCTTCATGTTGAGTAATACGACCTGAAAGTGTATACCAACCATATGTTCTATACAGACTATTGTTCCACAAAGTTTCAGCAGCTGGTCATGCTAAGGGTGCACTCCATTCTTTATGCCAGCTGCTTTAAACAAGCTGATTCACACAGTAATCTATGACAATTAAAATAACATCTCTCTACCTGAAATGCTGGTGCTGCAGTGGGCAAAGACAGAGTTTAACAAAGTTCAAAATTGACAAAGAGACCACAAATTAACTGACATGACTACAGTGTTCATTATGCTTTAGAAGAGAACAAGTAGAGTTCGAACATAATCTTAGAGATAACTGGTGAAAGAGAACAAAATTCAGCACATGGTATACACAATACGAAGGCAAGTTTATTCACCCTAACGTAAGGGTAAAAACTATCAACACTAATTTGGCAATACTGGATTTAAAAAAATCTGCTATTCTTGGGGATAAGGAAATAAATTATGAAATCTAACTTGCCATTTGTCTCAAATTCAAACACATTACACAGGTTTTAGTGAAATTTGTCATGCTTCATTCAGAAGCCTTTTTACAAATGAGGTGACTATTCTTACCCTACTCTAACAAAAACCTCACCACAGCATTTTGCTCCAGGTACAGAAAAAGACGTACAAATATTTCCAGGTACCCATGGCTCCTCCTGCTTATAAGTTATGAGCTGGTTTTGCACTTATGTTAAGAACCACGAAGACCAAACTTGCTGGAAATTAATCTTCCTGCCCTTTCTATAGCAATTTAATAAATCCAGTGGATAACAGAGGGGAAGAAATTTTGAAAGATCAGTATCCAGTTAAATGCTTTTAACTGCAAAGTAACCAACAGCCTTTTCAACAAACTTCGCATCTTTAACTGAATAGTAGTTGAAAGCCACCAAGAAACAGCTCAGAGGTGGGCAGTTGCTGCTTCTGAGAATCACTGAAACTGGACTTCATCATATTTAATTTCTATCTTACAAGTTTTGGTTTGGGGCTTACAGAAGCTCCCATATAGTATTTGGAAATAAAGCAGTGAAAATAAATGATGTTTCTTGTTTCAATATTTAATCCAAGCAGACACAGACACAATTTATAAAATTATACTATTGCATTAAAGTTTTATATAGCATTTAACTTTCATGAATGTTTTTCCTTCAGTGTATCATAGATTCATATTTGAAAATATCTTTGCACAGTCCTCTGTGCTACTACATGCTAAAAATCTGCAAATGCACACTTAACACTAAACAGCACAAAAAATACATTCTGTATCCATTCATATGCAAATTTAAAACATTTCACTTGGCAGATAAACAATGAAAAGTTATTTTAAAAAAATCAGAAACTACAAAAACGCGCACATAAAAGTCTTCCCTTTTGGATTTTTAGTAAAATACTGCTCTGTATAAGATCTAATGAAAAACTCCAGTGCTTACAAAATATTTTATATCTATGAGAAAAACAAATGCTTAAATTTATATCTGTATGAATTAAACATAGTCACCTTGGTAAAATATAAAACCAAAATCATAGGGGACATGGCATATATCAATGCAGATGTCACATCTAGCAGGACATGTAAAACTGTAATTAACTGGGCACCAGGCAATCAGCATCATAGAATATATAAACTAAAAACCAGGGACTAATACAAGATGCAGCAGCTACAGAATAAAGTGTTTATTCAGCTATATATAGTAAATGTAGCAATTCTACGTGAAGAGGAAGTCTTAGTCAGACGTAATTAGTGATAAAAGTTGCTGTGTTTACTGGTGATGAGTAGTGTCCTTCATAACTTTGTTTCTAAAAGATCTTCATAAATTGACTATCCAGATATGTCACAGTTCTGCAATGCTAGAACTTAACATAGTGTCCTCTCCATCGTAAAAACTTCTGAACAGATCTTTTCTCTGATGGTGAGAAAGCTCACTTAAGATCTGGGGGAACAGCATCTGTGTCTCGTAACTTCACATAAACAACTCCAAACTATTGGCATGTCTGCATCATGGCAGTCTTGTGTTGCTAATGAAAATAAACCACTGAAGCATACAACTTTCTTGTCACAGAATACGCTTTCAAACCCTCTTGAGACTAGACAGATATAGAGAGACCAAAACATATTTTAAGACTGCACACAGACTATTCTACAAGGTTTGTGATACCAAGTAAAATGAAATAAAACTTCTTAACCTTGTTTTTACCTCTGTCATCCTGCAGCTTGCTGCTATTCTACAAACACTGCTGACGCAACAACTGTTTCAGAGAAATCAATATTAAAAAAATCTTATACCACAATAACAATGTGAAACTTGGTACTACACCAAGAAAGAGAGGCAAAGCACAAGGTAGGGGAACTGAAAGAAAATCTGCAGACTTGTAGATCCAACATGAAACCTGTCTGGAGGCAACAAAATGTATCACTAATTAGACTGAAGATTTCTTCTTGATGTCAGTAAGAAGGTTACTTGTGAGTCAAAAATGGCACAGGCACCTTCAAGCCTTCATTTTTCCTATGTAAACAAACCAAGAATGACAGAGCTGCTTTTACAGTAGAACTCCCTCCAAAAGCACAGGTCAACCTTTTGCCTGAATATTCTTATGGAACATAAGAATTTAATTTTGCTGTAGAGAACTTCTATCACGAAACTGAAACATAAATATTAAAAGTCACTAGCAACAAAAAAAGAAAAAAAAAAAAAAAAAAAACAAAAAAAAAAAAAAACAAAACAAAAAAAAAAAAAAAAAAAAAAAAAAAAAAAAAAAAAACAAAAAAAAAAAAAAAAAAAAAAAAAAAAAAAAAAAAAA
>NDXB01016867.1:81853-92913 GCA_002631895.1 Agapornis roseicollis
TTTTTTTTTTTTCAGAAACAGAATATTAAGACAAACCCACAAACAATCTTACCTGCAGAGGTATAAACTGGTTGTGAGAACCAACAGGTACAGTTCCTGCAAGAGACACATTTCCTGGATAGGAGCCAGGATAATAATGTTTAGGCACTGGAGTTCCCCAGGACACTGGACCAAACATGTGAGACGATGAAGGCATTATATTTGCTGTGAAAACAAGAAACTTTTAGCTCACTCTTCTCAAAAAGAGGATACTAACTCCCAAGGACCCCAAAAGTACACCAACTACATTTGTCTGCATGTTGTTTCAATAAAGCCACATACTATTCATGTTTACCTGAAAATAGGTATTTATTTATTACCAAAAAATACCAAACATTTCTGCTTTTACAGGACTACACCTAGATGACAGCACAGTTAAGAGCACTAAGTCACATCTGCATTTCAGAGCACATGTAACTTAGCATTTTCACATCCTTAGCAGAGTGAACTGTATTAGTATACTTACCAGTGGGTTGTGCAAATACTGGAGGAATAGATCCAGGTGGCACAGGAACTCCCAGTGGTTGATAATTTGGAAACACTGGTGGAGCTGGAGGCGAAGGGAAGTTTACTCCTATAGCATTCTGTGAAGGAGGAACCGAAGGATCACAAACAGACACAATGCAACAGAGATACAGATGTTAAAGATCCTTTGCATACTCACCAAACGCTGTAAAGCAAAAAATGCAGCTTTCTCCTTTGCTTCAGCTTCAGAATGACACTGTGGTCCATGAACCAACAAACCATTTGATAACTTTATGTGACAAACTGTCATTGTCTAGAAAAACAAGGTAAGATTTTTGAAGGAATCTGCATTGCTGACAAACAAACTGAGAAACAGAGGATTTGTTTGTTTGTTTTGGAAGAAGGCAACAAAAGGAGCTAGGGTTTATTTTATATGGATTTTCAGTCCAAATGTTTAATACAGAATCACGTAATTATTAGGGTTAGAAGGGACTTTATAGATCATCTAGTTAGGATAACTGAAACAAGGTTGAGAACTAACTTTTCCAGAAAAATCTTTCTACCTGTGGTGTTTTTAGGAAAGAGAAATCTGGTTGTGACATTCCAACAAGAGAACAAATACGGCAAAGTTCAGCAACAGTAGACAGCGCAGGCTGCGGACAAGCAAAAGGATGACCTCCAGTTTCCAGTGCTGATGTGTTCTGAGGGCCTCCAGTGCTATGAGGCTTGTTCATATAAGCAGCTGACAAAAGAAGAAAAAAAATCTAAAGTAAAAAAGCTGTAACACAAACATTGCTGGCACTGAAAGGACACCAACTTGCTATTAGCAGAAAGTAAAAAAGCGTATTTCATTTTTCCTGGTATTTTCATACCTGATGAACAAAACTCAGAACACTATAAATAAAAAGATTTTTAGATCTGAATAAAGAAGCAGAACTGAAAAAGATGGACATTTTGTTACTATATTTTGAAAATCTGTACTATACTATTAGTTACATTCTAAAATGCCACTACAAGGTGAAACTGTGAACTATGAGCTGATGTCCACACATACCCATTTTTTTATTTTGTCTATATTGCAAGGCAGCTCCATGGCAATCATGTCTGCTAGGGGGAGCAGGAACATCATTAACTTGGGCTTTTACTTCATTCTTTGTTTCCTGGTCAGAGCCATCTATCTTCAAAATCTCTTTGAGCATCTGTGTTCCTTTCTTTAAAAATAAAATAAACCATTCAATTTTTGTTTTCCTATCAGAGGAAACATTTTATCAGAGCACAGGTAACAGCATCTTAGCACGAATGAATGTGTTTATTTATTTTTAGAGTCGATAATTAAAAGCTCATCAATATGTTTAAAAGGCATATATAATTCATAAATAGAAGTATTGATGCTAAGATAGCAGATGCTAAATTGCAATGTAATGAACCTGCAGTATACAGACCATAGCAAATGATTGCGGTGACAGATGTTCTTCATTTGTAGCTCTTGCTTCCTTGGAATAAGTCTGCACTTCATTTTCTTTGGAAATTTTCAAAGAAGCTAGAAGGCTTTCAAGTTCGTTGTCCTTCTTAAATATAAAAACAAGATGCATCAACTTAGTATATTACAAGCAGATGCAAGAGGAAGGGTATACGTTTGAGATTAATTTTATGCTTATTCAGGACTTCTTTTTTTTTAGCTTTTACCTTGTCATGTCTGCTCAGAGTGCAAACAGATGCCCAAAGACTACATCAAGTTTTGCATACAAAAGATACAAGTGTTGACTAATACAGGATTGATTTAAAGAATGACCAAGGTTACGCAGATTTGTCTTTAATCTGCTATAAACATGAACTTGCACGGAAGTGACCAAGACTAATTGGAACAAAATGAATTGGAAACTGAAGTTATTCAAAGCGCACAAGAAAAATCAAATGTCTAAATACTACCTTTCCACCTGAACAGGGACCATCAACTGCAGCTTTCTGAATTACAGGCATGTTGGGACTTTCATTCCTCTTCAAAAGTTTGACATTGTACTTATTCACACCTGCAAAATTCTGAAATAAACTGCAGCATTTATTATTGAATACTAACACTCCATTACTCATTGTAACATAATCACATTACAAATGCATTTGCATATTGCCATTACAGCATCTACAGAGTCTAACAGGAATAGGAAAATAATTTGTATCATCATTATACACCTTACATACTTTCTCTCACTTTCTGTCCATAAAATCTCTAGAGAAAAAAAATCTCCAAAATAAAATTTACCGAGTAGAAGAATCAAGGCGTCAGTTACAGAGAAAACTGTAAAATGATGAACCAGATTAGAGTAAAATGAAGAGAAAAGAATACATTTACTCAGTACAGAAGAAATTACCTGTTTGTTTGATATTTTACTATGTGGCTGACTTTCACCTCTTGTAACTTTGGAATCTTCTTTAACTACAAAAGAATGTATTCTTTTGAAATGCTCTTAAAAACTATAATAATCAAGACTCAAAAAAATAAATAACTGTACAAGTACACAAAGTTGCACTTATTTGAATGATTGCATCAAATGTTTAATTCATGCTTTACAGGTAATTTGCTGCATGTTTTTCTTGTAGGATAAAATGAAGAATATGCAATAATATATCTAACTTTATAATCTACAAACATGATCACAAGCAAATTTTCAAAGACAAGTTGCAGTTGGTTTGGTTTTGGCTTTGTCTTTTTTTGTTGTTGTTTTGTTTTTGTTTGTGGTTTTTTTATAATCAGATGGGTGGAAAGTCACAATAACACAGAACAGCTTGATTAAAAATTTCAAGTATGCACACCAGGACATTATTTGACAATAACAAGTGCAACATAGTGTTTATATAACGACAGTAAACTATTTTCTGTTGATAACCACAAAAACTCAAAAGGATTTCAAAGATTATTAGCTAAAGCAAGTAGTTTTCCTAAACAAAGTGTCTAATTATAGTACTTACATTTTTTATATGGCTCCTGCTTTCTCTGCTGACCTTTAAAGCTGCTGTCATTGAATCCTGGCTTGCAGAACTGATTGCCAGTTCCCAGCTTTGTTTCCTGAGGTAGAACTGCACCCTAGGATTTCAAACATTAAAGCTTAACCATAAAACTATTTATGTATTATTTACATAGTAGTCCTATATGATTACCTTCTTCTACAGCTATGCAAACCCTGTGTAACAATACTTTCATCCAGAGGATTTATTATTTGTAGCATTAACTAGAAAGTCTTCAGATGTAATGAACTGACGTATAAAATTAAGTACCTTCACATTCTGACTCCAGGGATCTGTTTAAAGTTTATATACTAACCTTCTCATGCATGTTTTGCTGAATGTGGTGAGACTTCCCGGAATTCTGCAGTGACTGCCATATGCTGCAGAATTCATCATCTTGCTTACTCTGTGCCTGACGAAACAAGAAACAACACCCCCAACAAGCTCAGAAGCTTTAAACCTTACTTCTGAACAGCTAATGATGTACAAAGACATTCTGAAAATCGTCCAAGTCTAACAGTGCTCAGACAGCAGGAGTTTTCATACTGATATTAGAACTTGCATGTATATAATTTATGAAACAGGCTATTGTGGTAGGTTGCATTTATGTAACATCTTTTCCTAAGAACCACTATTAAACAGAAATGATCTTAGTTTGAGATTGCTTTTGTTTTGTTATTAACTGAAGTTACTATCACTGAGTATAATTAGACAATAAATCAAATGATTTTAAAAGCATGCTCTCATATTTGGTTGCATTCTTAAATTTTATTATTAGTATCCTATTTTGTAAGGCCTTATCAGTCAGTCTCAACTGCTTAATGACACTATAGGTATGTTACCACAGAACTGAAGCCAAGCAAGGAAAAAAAAAACCACTTTTGAAAACCCAGACTCTAAACAAGTACAACACAGGATATTATACTCATTCAAGAACTGGGACAAGTTCTGCTCCAGTCTGTATCAGGATTAAAACCTCTGATGTACTAAGCCAAAGCTACCTATTAGTCATGAGAAAAGGGGGCCATTTTAAACAGCGGGCCAAAATATTGAGACATCTGGATCCACTACTAAATGAATCAGAACACTCACTTTGTTTTTCTGATTGCCACATCCCTTCTGGGGTGAGTTAGAGGTGCCCTGATTTTCAGCCCTGAGATTGTAATGCTGTCGTCCATTCATCTGCTAAATCATGCGAGAAAAAAAAAAAAACACCAAAAAAATCAGGAGTGTATCATTGCCTTAAATTTTCTTTTGGAAACCAGTTTTTCTTGTACAGACTTAAAAAAACATGAGACGGTGCTTCTCAAACACACCTATAGGCAACATGAAGCTACCCATTCAGCTGATTTTCTTTAAAGAAATTACCTATTAAAAAGTAAAGCTTAATTAAACTAGTGAGAACCCCAATTCACCTGTAATTTCCCCCCTTTACTGTATTTTCAAACAAAATAAATCATAACCAAGAAGCAAAACTGACAAGGATATCATGTCTTTTCTGTCTGAGCATGGACAAACTTGGCCTACAGGAAGAATTACTTGGAACAGAGCTTTAAGGGAACGACTACATCTCTGCCCAGCAAAGTATTTGCTGACACCAAATATTTGTCTCTTGGAATGACTGCTGGAGCTACAACTGTCAATAAGGACATTTTGGTCCTCTTCATTATTTGACTAACTCATTTCATAAAGATTATCCTACTTTTAACATATCAATGTAAACATTAAATTTTGTTTGTACCAGTGAAGATGATAACCATGGTCATAGTTCAGCTTCTAGGAAAAAAAACATTTCTGTACAAATGAAGGAAAAATCTTACTTGAGTAGGAACAAAAAGGGAGCGAGGAGAATGGTTGAGGCCTCCTAGATGCACTTTTTGTGAGCATACAGATGACAGATCAGATGCATATGAATTGTAGTTATTCACAGCTGGCTGAGGTTTAACTATAGCCGTCAGTTTCTGATTTCCCATTTCTGACCGACTACCATGAGACAGGTTAATTAAGGCACTTGATGGCAGACGATATCCTCTGGCAGGTGAGCACCTTAAGACAAGCAAATGACACAGCTGTTTCATGTAGTTCAATTATGGACATACCAATATATTTTAACATTAACAGGCTGAAAACTGCATCCAGTATTGAATTATCCAGCGATAATCCCACTGTTCTCTCCTTTGGCCTCTGGCTGTCATAACCAGAAAACAAGTCATTACTACTACTCTGAGTTTATGTTGTAACTTTCAGCCCTGAGCTCAAAGAAATTTTAAAGATGAGTGAGTTGTTATAGCACAGTTCTGTAGCATTTATGTAAAAAATGATGAACCAGGAAACAACCATTCTTTTTTCCAAGATAAAAACTGAAGCCAGTAGCAGAATTATAAATGGAATTTATGCAGCATTTAACCAGTTTTGTAACTTCCTTTATGATTTTGAATACTGAAGATTTTGTGTGTTACAGGATATGCCCTTGCAAGCGAAAGGGTTGTGGTTATGGTTGCTGAACAGAGTGAATAGGTAAGATTCTCCTCTAATTTCTGTCATAAAAACCTCAACTTATCTAAGAACAACAGTAAAATAAAGCCTGCTGGGTAAATGTTTGCACTTAGAAGCTCACCTGGTTACTTAAATACAGAAAAGTTATCAAACTTCTTGAAACAAAAGCATTAACCATGCCTGCACCTCCTAAAGGAACAGTTCAGGTTTTCAACGGTGGTCAGAATTTAGTGCGTAAGTATCACTCATTGACAGTTCAAAGTCCCTCCTTCAGAGGAACAGATTGTTAATATTTTTCAATCTACATGTTGAAGACATACTGATTACAACCTGTTTTCTACATATTCATTTAGAGAGACATTTGGATTTAGTGCTTTATTCTGTTGGTTGATATTTGCTTTATACAAATCATAAGCTTCTGAACATGCAAAAAAGCCTAAAGAGCATTTCCAAAATATATGCTTCATAAAAACTACCTGTATTCAGACAGGAGAAAAAAAAAAAAAAGAGAAAAAAAAAAGAAATAAAAACTGACCAACACTGTTCAGAAAGTATTAAAAGGAGGTATTAAAAAGTCACTGAATCCAACAGCAACAATTTCATGTCATCTGTACCAACAGCATGAAATTACTATGAAGCCCCCTGCACACACCTTATAGTTAGGCCTCCAAGGAACTCTTCATCAAATAGAACTTCAAAGAGCACATCTGTTTCTCTACTGGCTAAAGAAAACAAAGAAACCATCATCCTTTATAAGTAACAGCAGCTGTTTTCATCTAAGTGATGTAAATATCCATATTAGCTATGCAGTAAATAATAAAAATATCAAAACCTTACTAATCAGCTACAAAACAAACATTATTCCTTAAATGAGTTAATTACAACAACTCAGAAATGTTTCCCAAAGTCATATATCTGCCTTTTTAGATTATGTACTGTGTGTAACAACTTATCAACCTGTATTAATAGAACTGCAATTTATAGCAGTATGTCACTGCCAGAAAAGAGATGCAAGCCATCTTTATGTTCAGGCAGTTGGAAACTGACAGCTCTAACATTACCTTCTTGCATAATGATAGACTAACACTCCTTTAAAATTATACTAGTATAAGATCACAGAAAAAATATCCCTTTTAAAAAGCTGCACTCAAGTCTAGTTTATTCAAGATTCTGTTGAATGCCACCTGAATGAGAAAGCAACTACTTAAATGCCAGATATGAAAACAATATATTACTAGATGTCAAACTGCAGTGCCACTGTAATTCTGCAAATCCTTTTGTTTACCTGAAATACACTTATGGATAATCTTGTCAAAGAAGGCATAAATCCATGCCATTAAACAGAAATGGAGTATCACAGAATAAAAACCAAATTCCAAATAAAACAATCTAAGACAAATCATATTTGATAAAATTTTATGCTTAATGTAAGTATTATGGCTAACTTTTTTTACCATCTCTACTTTTCCTAACTTTGCCCATATCTTCCCATAACTTGATTTGGTTCCTTTTTTGCAGATTGTCTTCTTTCTCACAGATCTCTGCCTTCTTCATATTAAGAAGAAAGAAAGGGTAATTTCTAATTCAAAGTACAGCATTATAACACATAAAATTAAAATAGAACACCTGTAGGTTTAATTCAAAGCAGTAAATATGCCATTAATGGCTTCAAGTTGCATAGGCTTCATAGATGAGAAACTTCTGTGCATTCACAACCATTAGATAAAACACTTTTCTGAAGCCTGCTTTCATGTCACTAGCTGTGCTGTTATATCACTATAATGCCATAATTATGAAGAAAATCTTACCTCCTTTAATTCCTATAATGGTACCTCGAAGACCAACTGGAACGGAAAAGTTCTCTCTTACATTGACAACACGGTCAAACAGCTTATACTCTGCATCGCGATCTGGAACAACCCCACTCTGTTGTTCTAATGGCTGACAATGACCAAAAGACTGTGTTAATGTTTGCAAAAAAAAAATAGGAATTATAATCAAAATGCATTTACAACAAGATCTGAAACACACAATAAAGTGAACTTTCATGTGTGTGTGTGTGTGTGTGTGTAAATTTAAGAACAGGTATTTTTCCTCCCTAAGAAATGAAGCATTTTTTTTTTCTTGCCACTGTCACTGCTACTGCCTGAGAAAAAGCAGTGCCATACATGACCCAAGGCATACCAATGGGATCAATTCAGATAAAGCCACCAGGTGCAACCTGCCTGTGTCAGTAACATGGCTATCTCTAAAATACCAAGCAAGATGAGCTATTGGTTCTATGTCAAGAACTGAACAAAAATCAAAACAAGCAAGAAGAGACTAACAGGAACTACATTTTGCCTTCATTGTACAGCCAATAATAACTCTAGAAGCATCAAGGGCAGAAGGTAGAAAAGAACTGAAAGTCAGTGTAATATGTGACAGAGTCTTTAGTAGAGTTTCCCTCTTTTTAGAGACAGATGATGTTATCAAACTGATTTTCTAGAAGGCCTCATAAAACTTCTTCCATCAATACTGTCACAAAATTCCCTGCTCTGAAACTTGGTATGCTTAGATAAAAAAATTCCATTTGGACATACTGACTTCAAGAAAAAGAAAGCTTTTCATGTCACTTACTCTGTACAGTAAATGCGGTTTCACAGTTACTCGCACCTTCTTGTTGCTCTTTCTCTGCTAAAGGAAAGAAACAAAGCTATTACAAACTAGTGTAGGAACCAACAGTAGATTTCAGGTACAACAAAACAACTAAAAAGATTATTGAGAAGTCTTCTGTTTCTTTTAGATAAAGGTATACAGCTTTGTGAAGTCTTTAGGATGACTAGGACCAGTTTTCAAAACATGGGATTTCTTACCAAAGCTTTTGCACTGTTTGGCTAATTTGAGAATTCACACTGATCTTATTAACATGTCCCTGCAAGTAATTTCAAAGAAATAAGCCCATTGTTTCATGTGGCTTTGCCTTTAGCTTTTGCTTTAGTAATTTTCTTGTCCCCTTTTTTGATCTATGGCTTTCAGAACACAATTTTCTAATTTTCTTCAGACCAAAGAGAAACTGCAAGGGAAAATCAGCTGACACTGCACACAGAAAAAGCACTTCAATAGTTCAGAATCTATATACGGACACATGTTCCTTTATAAAAATCACAGCTCAGAGAACAGAGTATGGTCTAATGCTGCTGGACTGCCTGAAAAAGAGTCAGTTAAAAAGATTAATAATGAGCTCTTCTGAATTTCAAGGACAATTCACATTACAAATTCAGGTCTTACATTACATTCTGTATTCTTTTTCTTTGGAATGAGAGGTAATCTTCAATCGTCTTATTCTAACTCAAGAACCCACAAAGTAACCAGCTTTTTGGTTCACCCCTGCTCGCAATGATACCAAGTTGCACACCTTGCATTTCTCTATTTCTTCTTCAATTTTCTCAACGATAGCTGCATCCAAAATTTGCAAGTCACAAGACGCACGAGACAAAGCAGACACAGGATGTGCCTTTAACCAGGCAACAATTTCTTGAACTTTCTCAGCTCTAAATAAAAAAGACATGAATTAGAACTCTTAACTGTATAAACAAAGCATTTTACCCCATTCCTTCATTTAATCATCAGGTATTATATAGGCGCAGTGCTTGTATACATTCATAATGTCACAGAATTTAAGAGTTCTGCATGAGTTTACACTAAGGGTTAAAAAATAAAAATCTAACCGAATCATGCAATAGTGATTCAAAATTATAACCTGAAGTTTTGCCAAGAAAAAAGAAGTATCCAGTAAATTATGTTTGCATCCAATCAACTAACCATGACCAGCAGTGATTAAAGGTTCTGTGACTATCTGTGCCTCAGAACACAGTGAGAAATAACTTCAGGGCATGCCTCTACTAAAACATAACACAAACCTGAGATTAGTGCCCCACAGTGGTATACGCACCTGGCAAGAGTTCTGCATCATGCAGACTTACCATCGTCTCAAGCCTGTGAATAGAGCTAATGCTAAAAGCCTTTTTAATGTTTCTGTACTGTGCCTGGAATCAAGGTTGCTCCTTGTCTCCCATGAAACTGACTGAATGCAGACTTAAAATCTACAAAGTACTTTAAATTCTGAACATGTTATTTTTCAAATTTGAAGTGATCTTAAACAATTGAAATAATTATTGCTTATCTTCCAAAAATGATATTTTGGGTGATTTTAGTGATTATTCACAACTATCGCTATTGAGGGTTACTTTAAAAGCAAGAATCATGAAGTAGCCACTGGAAATTTCTTTTTTCACTTATCAGACTTGAGATAGGAGTCTGACAGCGACCTGAATTCCACAACTACAATGTACAACATTCTGATATTTTTTTCAGAGTCGTCACTGAACTCATGTTGCTCAAGGAATTGCAAGGTTACAGTTACATTAAAGCCACTACTTGATTACCATCAACTCCATAATGTTGTCAGTCTTTATTCTACTTATTCCAGGGGAGGGGGGAAATAGGAGAAAAAAGGCTTACCCATTCTCATCCTCTCCAGGCCAAATGTCATCTTCATAGAAGATATCTTCCTGGCTATTCTTGGCTATATAATTAAATAGTTCAGGAACCCTAAAAAATGAATGAACGGAAGATAAATTTAGTTACACATCAGCACATAACACAAATAAGCCTAATCAAACCAAACTTTGACGAGCTTCAAAATTTGTGGAGGCCAGACAGACTATTTCTTACTTAATTTAGTGTCATACTGTACATTTGTTAAGGGTAAGCTCCTGACAGAACTACTCAACCCCAAAATATGCTTCACTCTGAAGGGAGAGACTATTGGAAAGAAAACACTGCGAAAAAAAAAAAAATTGGATGAAGTTTGTACCCAATATTTACCTTTCTAAATACTCAGCAAGAAGTTGTTCTACTGCAGAGGAATACGTCCATTCATTTCCAACTTTCTTAGTATAACCAGGAACTTCTTCATTCTTCTTATTGAACTTCAGGTTTAGTCCCACATTTGCTTTTTGTTCTCCATGAGGGCTGGAAGTGAAAAAAAAAAAAAAAAAAAAAAAAAAAAAAAA
>NDXB01016867.1:98738-111639 GCA_002631895.1 Agapornis roseicollis
TTCCATTTTTTTTTTTTTTTTTGTTTTCTTGTGAGGATTTTTGTGCTTTTTGCTTGTTTTTTGGTTTTGTTTTGTTAGGAGCTGACTGCTTACCTGTTCTTTTGAGTTCCCATTAGCTATGATTTCTAGCATCATGTTCTCTCCATGGCTGCTTTGCTGAAACACCTGTACACCACTTTTTCTAAGGTAGAACTGTGTGAAAACAAAACAACACATAAAACTTACTGGAACTCTTACATAGCTGTCTATTAAATACAATGAATACATGAGAAGAGAGAAATTTTTACCTTATGCTTAATGTGCTTTAAAGTAGGAAATCCACAAAAATATAGTGCACTCTTGTTGATTTTAGTTATCTTATTGTGGGTTATTTCTACGTGCCAAGCATCCAAAGGTATTGTTTTATACCTAAAAAACAAGTCACACAATGTTTGCTCATGCAGACTGACCTTTGGCTCTAGAAACTCTCATTACTCATTCACACACTCATTAACTGCCCAATGCTTTGACTTTTCTGTAGGGTGCCAATTATCTTAAGTCACTTGGAATCTCTACAAAACATTGTGCTATTGCTGAAAAGACACTACTCATTAAAGACAAAACATCAAGCCACAGTATGTCCCAACCTCACCATCTTAATTCACTGTTATTGCCAAATTCTTAACTGCAATGGTTCCATATGGTATCACTCATTTTCACAACTGTTAATTCTCCACTGAGTGTAATCCTGCAACAGGCATTCCTTCTCTATTATGCTTTAAGTTTGACTACTATCAAAGTTAGGTTTCCATTTAGTCTTAAAACCTCAGCCTGTGTCATATAAAGCTGGCTACTTTCCATGCAAGAAAGGTGAAACACACAGTTGTGTTCAACCCCGCACTGGACACAAATGCTTTTCATTTTTTTTTTTTACAAATGCTCTGGAATTAGCATGCTGATAAAGTGTCACTATTATCAGGTAGTTGTATCAGTCTTTCATCCTCTGTGTCATACAAAGTTTATTAATTCTCTTAGAGTGTTCTTGCTAACTTAGCATTGGTTCATCTGTTGAAACAAAGTATGTTTGAAGAGACAAACACTCTTACCAAACAATTTAATTTTGCATCCTTTCATAATTCAATCTTCTGCTCTGTGCTNTCTTTCATCCTCTGTGTCATACAAAGTTTATTAATTCTCTTAGAGTGTTCTTGCTAACTTAGCATTGGTTCATCTGTTGAAACAAAGTATGTTTGAAGGGACAAACACTCTTACCAAACAATTTAATTTTAAACACTTTTACCGTGCCATCCACAACAGCCAACATATAATTTAACATTTTACTTTTATTCAGTGTATATGCTGGCATATACAAGCTTTGGTTAAAATGCTAATAAAAGTATTCTACCTACTTTTTGTCTACTCCAAACCAGTTATGCCAGTTTTACCTTGTATGACATCTTTCTATTGCAGGGAATTTCTCAGGCCATGGTGACATGTACTGAAACTCTACATCTTTGTCATACCAGTACATTAAGCAAGCACTGTGAGTATTTCTTCGTTTCTCCTCTTCTTTTAGGCACTTATTACAGGATTCCATGGCCAGCAGTAGTCGTTTCTAAATTTCAGAGAAATTAGCATACGTGAAACTGGCAACAAAAATTAGCATGGAAACAGCTACTGTGGGTAAGTGGATACCTGCACTTTTTTGGCTAATATGCACATTTTTGGCTAATATGCTAAGTTTCTAATTGCAGCCCTACCTTTCCTTGTGTCCCAGCTCTGTAACAAAAATAGAACAATTCCAATGGAATGGCTTTGGAGAATACAGATTACCTTTTTGAAAATATGATTTCCAAAGGCTAGCCATACTTTGCCTTTTACATTTAACATATAAAGGAATATTAAAAAGATTTTAAATGTTACAATAAAATGCTACAGAATAACTGTTGAAAAATTTTCAAAAACTTATGTGTCATTCAAGTAGCAACTGTTGCCCTTTGTGAGAAGATTTAAGTCATGCCAACTTTCCACTGCAAACTATGGAAATAATTGATGGGCACATGCCACCACCTGTATATGCTCTAACACCTAATCTGCACTTTTATTTTCATCCACTCTTTGATGTGCTCAAATTTAATCTGACAAAAAATATTACAACAACATATATAATATTATTATCCTATCCACAAAATGAAAACCTTGTGTTTTATTCCTTTCCTTTTTACCTTTTGATTTATACTTAATGTCTCCTACCCATTTACTGGTATTCATATGAAGAGATATTCTGTAAGAAGTCTGGGGTTTATTTCCTCTCCAAGTGTTTATTTTTTTCTCTAATTTTTTTATGTATTTATAGAAATAACTTTTTTTCCCCTTAAAGAGTATGAAACTAAATATTCAAATACCTGATTAAAAACACAAACAAACAACAAAAACTCCACAGCCTTTACTTAAGACTTCTGCCACTTGAAGCTAACTTCACTTACTATTCAGGCAGCAAACATTTATATTTTTCTGTGGTCTTATCAAGTATTAATTTAAAATTCCATTTAATTGCATGACTAACTGTTGACTAATTAAAAAGTTTAGCACTTTGTTACGAAGCTTTTATAGAGAGCAGGCACTGAAAGAACTTACCTCATCAATAAATGGGATTAATACTACAGCTTCCCATTCTTGCTGTTTTCCATTTAGGTCAGTTTTAAAGTCTGGTGGATAATATTCTATAATAGGAGAGTCTTGACTAATCATCAAATGCTAGGAAAATACAATATTAAAAATTAAATACTACCAGAGACAAATTATCAATAAGGCTAGGAAGAGATAGAGGAAGGCTGGTATTAAAACCAATTCAAGGCTGAACAGGAATTTAACATTCATCATTTAAATATCCTAGTCTGAAATTGCTTAGCAAATGCAAAACTTTCTATTTATTACTAACTTTACAATACACTTAAGAATAGTAAGAAGTATTTCATCTTACACCTAAAATTTGGAGGTAGGATATAATTAAGAAGACAGCAAAAATATCCAGCAAAGAGCTACTTCAAACAGTAAACAATAGATAAATGCAATTTAATTCTAAATTCTACCTGGTAGCACTTAGGTAGCAGATCTTTGCTAGCTGCTGGAAGTACAGCAAGAAGCTGTTCAAATGGCATGAAAGGTTTTCCCAGTTCAAATTTCATTTTGAGTTCGCCTATGTTGCGAATATCTGACAGATAAGGTGCATAATGATAAGGATAATACCTGCAGGGGAAAAAAATCTCTTAAGTTACTCAGTTTTAGGACAGCAATGTTCACTGATCAGAAACAAACAGAACTGCATTAAATGTTCCAAGCATACAAGGTGAAACAATTTCTCATTTGACAATTTTTCTTACCAGCTCCATGACTGAACTCCATGATAATAATAATGCAAAATCCACTGTATTGCCTGGACATAACACTCAGCTTGATCAGCCAAGAAGTCACTTAAAAGGAAAAAGAAACATACTTACTAGTATTCCTCATTTTCATTAGTATATAGAAATTACTTAGCACCCTGTATATAGGAATGAAGATAAAGCATTCAAGAAGCCGAGTTAAGACCACAGTTTTCCAGACTGATAGAATACAAATTGAATTTTTCTCTCTGGTCCTCACATACTTGTTACAGAAAACTTGGCTTTCAGCTCTTACTGCATTAGCCAAAAGCATCATCAATGCAGTACACTGCCATTTGTTCTGTGCTTTCAACACAGATGAAAATTCTGGCTTGCACTAGACGTATGTAAAGACTTGGGTGTTTAAAACAGAAAAAGAAAAAAAAAAAACAAAACAGAAAAAAAAAAAAGAAAAAAAAAAAGGCAAAAAAACCCCAAAAAAAAAAATAAACTTTCCCAAAAATTACTTTTAAACCCCTTTTAANAACAAAACAGAAAAAAAAAAAAGGAAAAGAAAAAGGCAAAAAAAACCCACAAAAAAACATACACTTACTCAGAAACTACTTCTACACCCATTTTAGTCATGTAGTAAGTTCTTTTGTACTGCCTAAATTCAGTTTCAAACAGATCATCATCTTCTGGTTCATCTTCCACGACAGCTGAAAAGCAGTCATGACAAGAAAAGAATGAACATTCACTTCCCTACTACAGTAAGGTTGAAGACTTTCAGTTTTGACTTCCTTGCACTGAAGTACCATGAAACAATCAATCAAAATCTTTACTTTCTTTACTCTTTAAAGACTGGCAACCCATTTTGTAGCCCAATTACAGAACAGAGAAGATAAGCTTTCAGAAAATAACAGATTAAAATACATTTTAAAATTTAGCCTTTTTCCAGCAACATCTTATATCATGGAGTAGTAGTTATACATTCCTTACATTAAATTTCATAACTTGAGCAAAAGACATTTCCTACAAGTGGAACGAGTTTAAAAACAATTCACACAACCAAAACCCTCAAAGCCGTATAAAAATCTATTCATTTATCCCCACTTGTGTAACAATTTACCTAAGCATGCAATTATCAAAAACATGATGTTGGAGATTTGCTCATCCTTTCCTTTAATTCATCATGAAAATACTGATCAGGGAAGAAGCACTTCAAAAGCTTTAGCCCCGTTCCCTCTCACCAGAAGCCAGTGATGTGCAGTTCCATTTACCAAGAGCTGACTACATTAATTCTGCCATTTAGATTAAGGTCATTTCTGACATAGAATTCTTACAGATCTTCCAAGTCTATACACAAATTAAAAAGTTCTCTTTCGTAATATGTATATTGAAAAATGACTTGCACTTACTTTTAGGGGTCACTTCACCTTCATTTTTTTCTAAAGCAGCCAAACATATGGAGTTTTCCTGAGCCTATTAAATTAGTATTTGAGATAAAGAAAAAGACAGAATAAAATGCACAAACCTCCTTTACAACCATATAATCTGCAACTCAGAATATTATAATCAAGATGTTAAAACAGTATTTAGTGTAAACCCCACTGCATTTCCTTCTCTTGTAGTCGCCTAGGGAAATTTATCTCACAAAAGGACAGACCACACAAAGGAGAAAGCTCAAATAAAATCTCAAGTACCTTTATAAAGGACCTTAATCTTTTTTTCCGAAATATACTGTTGCCAAAACTGTGTAAGACATATTTAAGGATTTTTACCTACATCATGCATTCTGTTACAGCACCAGTATGCAGTCAATTTTTTCATGAGTAAATTTTTAAGAGCTCAAATGACTGTTGTAGGAAGTAAGGACACAAGAAATCTTGTTTTAGTATCAAACAAGCCAAACATTCACTTCATTCTCACACTGTCTTTTGTGTACAGCACTGAGTAGCTTTCAACAAGCAGACTCTGCCCCTGCATCCAAGATATGCAAGCTCCTGACTGTTGCTGCCATTCAAAGGATCAGCCAAGATAGATAGCCAGTAGTACATGGCTCCAAATTTCTCAAGTAAATAAGAAAACAACCACAAATAAGATACCTTATTAAAGGAAGAGCTAACATCTTGTTCTTACAAACCACAAACTTCACTAAAGAACAGGATAATGATACACATTGTGTCATGACTCATAACATCATCCTTGTATGGAAATCTTTCTTTCACTGCTGCTAAGAACCGCCTCCAAAGGCTGAAGGACTGTTTCTCTTTTGCAAATGCTTTGTCAATTCCCCCTTCCCTAGCAAGGAATCCCAGCTGTTTGGCTTCTCTACCTTCTAGTTCGTGACCATTGGCCCCATTGTCCAAACATTGGAGCAACCAGGTGACGATGTGATCCAGTTGTTGATGGGTAAAATCTTTTCGCATATTCTGTAGCTTGGTTGAGGTCCAGGGTTGAGACACCTCTTCTTGTTCTTCTTCCTCTGATTCACAATAATAATAACTCCTGGTCAGATGCTGTCCTGGGTAGTGAGTACATTGTTTCTTCACCTTGCTTCATCTTTCTTGCCTTTTTTGCTTTTCCCCTTGTTACAGGGGCAACCGATATTGGCACAAATTGGTCCTCTGGTTTAGCTGCAGTATCTGTTGTCGGAGTTTGAGTAGCTGCTGTACTTGTCACTATGGCTGGTGTAGCTGCTGTATTTGGAATTGAAGTAGCTGCATTGTCTGTTGCTTTGCCATCAGATCCAGAGACATATTTTTTCCCTTTGAAGGTACTGGATAGTGCTGAATAGGGCTTTGAAAGCATAGGCCAAGCCCTAGCGCATTGCCACGATTTGTCCCTGTCTGATATGATCAGGATGACAACACACTTCATTTAAGTGTTTTACTAATTTTTCTGGATTTTGCACTTGTTCACTGGTGAAGTTCCAAAGCACTGGAGTGGCCTACTGGCCTAGATACTTGCCCATACTATCCCACACACCCTGCCACTCATGACTGTCCAGCCTTGGGGAAAATCTCTTGGTCCTCCTGTATCATCCTCTAACCCTAGACAAGACCCAAACCCAACTCTGCTTAACTTTCAAGATCAGATGAAATGGTTGTGGGTAAAACACACTCCGTATGCATGCCAACATGGTGATTCCCACCACAATCAGCTGGCAGGTATCAAGGGTACCCAAAGGCCATTCAAAACCTTCAGATCTCTCAAATGATGCTGTAAATGGTGTGGTGGGGGGCTGGGAAGGTAAGGGAATGTCTCCTTCACAGGTTGACCACCCGAAGAGGAGAAAAAAGATGTGTAATTGCTAAGCACTTCTATTATATGTCTCTCGAAATATAGAGGTGGTGACCACATTGGGAACACAAGCCAGATCAGTTTCATGATCAATAATTCTGTTGTATTACAAGTCATTACCATAGAGTACAATGAAACAAGAACCTTAGCCCAAGGCCCCCACCTGATTAACACTAAGACAGCAAATACCATATAAACATATATTACATATGTTTATATATATATATATACATATGTATATATATAAATAAATAACATATAAACTCTGAGATCAAGAGCAACAACTTCGGCATTGTGACGAGTGACTATTAAAATGAAACAATAAATGCTTATCACAAATACGATTAGACACACTTCTGGTCAGATCTTTTGTTATCTCAACACTTCATGCCCCATATTGGGCGCCAAAAAGAACTGTCATGGTTTAAGCCCAGCTGGCAACCCAGATCCATGCAACCACTTGCTCACTCCCCCACTTTCCTCCCCTTGCTACTAGAGGGACGGGGAGAAGAATCGAAAGAATGTAGCTCCCACAGGTTGAGGTAAGAACAGTGCAGTAACTAAGGTATAAGACAAACCCACTACAGCTATCACCAAGGTGTCCTGTCTCTCTTCCCTGGCAGAACATGAGACTCACAAAGTACTTGGTCAGAGTAAACATTACTGAGCAACAACTAAAGACATTGGTGTTATCAGCCCTGTTCCCAGGCTGACAGTCAAAACCACAGCACTGCACCAGCTACTAAAAAGGAAAAGAATGACTGCTACTGCTGAACCCAGGACACAGTAACAGATGAATCTTGGAAAGATTTCCTGCTGCTACTCTACAATCTGCTGAAAGCATATATTGAAAGATAGCCAATGGAGATGGTGGTGAGGAACACAAACAGTGGGGCAGAGTAAAGGTACACAGAAAGGTGCTGTTCCTCATTAAGCAGTTATAGCTAGAACTGCAAGTTTAATCTGAGATAGTGCACACCAATGAGACTCCTATTTATCTATTCATTGTCAAATAGTTGGCCAATACCATCACATGCACAAATGTTCTATCAGTGTATCTGAAATACATAAATGGACAACAGGCTGTGCAAAGTAAAATTACAAAGCATAGCAAGTGTGACCACAACTCACCCAAAAGTAAGTTTTGCTGAAGTTGAGAAGAGATAAATTGATATAAAGCATTAAGTTATGGGTTTAGAAGATTTCAAAAATCCTAAGAACCTGACCTTGACTTAACCATTTCATTACTCTCAACCAGCAATGCATACAGGTAGTTCCTCAGGTGTTACATTTTACTGTAATTTCTGATCTCAGAAAAACCTCAACACAGAGCTTTATGGCATGTCATTTGTCTAAAATCAAGTTACTGAATTACAGTAAGTAACATTCAGCATTCCAAAATTGCACATGCAGAATACTAACCTTTTGTTTCTTTTGTTTAATTTTTCTGGCTTCCTCTGCTGCAATACCAGCTGCCTCGTTGAGGTATTTATTGCCTACTTTACTTTCAAACCATTTTAGGTCTACAAAGACTTCACTGAAGTGCTCACGATCAAACTGTACAGGAAGATTAAAGTAAGTTTAGAAATATTTGAGGGATGCCAAATTTAGGGTGCTAGATTAACAACATTTTCATAGTACATGCATTAGGCTACACCTGGAGGCATTTGTACATGAACAGTTTGGCCTAGAGCTACAATTAGATTAGTATTAAAAACTTTTTTTTTTAGTGATACATAACATACACCTAAGCCATATTTTTTTCTTTCAGTAAGGCAGTATTACGTAATAAAAGTAGCCAGATAACTTCCACATTTCACTATTAATTCTAGAAGCAGTAAAACATATGTATGGTTTGGGTGTCACACACCCAACACTTCCATCCTTTCACTCAAGAATCAGAAGACAGGGTTGAAACAGTTAAGGCCGAGACCTTTCCATTTCTATCTGACCTATACCTTTTCTCATCTCTAGGATGAATTACTGCAGTTGCACTTAATAGGTTGCCTCCTGTATGCCAGTGAGTTAACAAAGAATGGTGATGCCTGCCTCAGAGATACTAATGCTTCATCGCTCTTGACCAATGACGTTCATAAAAAACTTGCAAAAAAATACTGCTCCCCAAGAGCTTACCCCACAAGAAACGGACCAGCAGGGGAAGCAAAGAATATTGCTGCCTAGAACACATTTGCACAGTACTGTCCGTCATTACTCAAGTGAGGTAAATCCTCATTTGACTTGCATTACTATAAGATACTAGCTAAATGATAGATTAAACAATTCAACTCTTTTCCTCTTATAATAAGTTTAGACAGAAACTGATGGGTCCCCACCATTTAAATGATAAAACAGCTGACTGAACCACTTGAAAAACTCAGTCATTTAACAGTTCATTAAAACTACAGCACGGTGTATTTTAGGGCACCACACTGAGGTTAAATTCAACAGACTATACCAATCCATACAGCACAATTTTGAAGTTACTCACATCTGACAATCTTGTGAGATATTTCTCAAAGCGTTTTAAATTCAGATGTCCATTCTCATTTATGTAACCTATTGGGAAAATAAAGTATGGTTTTAAATTAACAATTCTAAAATTTCAATTTAAATGCTCTACAGATAATAGAACGCAACTTTGCTGGCTAAAAAAAGTGTTAGAAATGCTGAAGATTCTAATATGGTTTGAAAGGTCAACGTATGTTAAGGCAGGAATGTTAAAACTTCTACTTTCCACAACTATGCAAAATATTCTTACCTCCTAGTTCTGGCAAGATAGTCATGTATGTTCTATAAAGTAGCGGCAGTGCATCATGATTAATGTGTAAATGAGGTAGATGAGGAATAAAATCATTTCCTACAAGAAAACCCATTAAGATCCAATCATCTATTATCCTTTCAATATCATATTCAAAGGAAATCTTGTCCTGGGGTGGTGGAATAAAAAAACAAACAAACAAACAAACAAACAAAACCAAAACACAGCAGTTTAATTTTTATTATCGTGTTCGCATAAAAAGAGCTCACACATTTTTTCAGTCACAGCTCCATTAGAACTTACTTTTACAGGTGAAAATTCATAATCAATATATTCTCTCATAAGCGATAAGTGCAGTAAATGAAATGTGGTTTCCTCTGGGGCACATGCTCTGTAAATTATTCAAAACATTAAGTTAAATTATTTATAAACACACTTTCAATATGAATATTTAATAAGTCCAAGGTTACCTAAAACCAAGTAATCTTAATGGGATTAAATCTTTGCAGAAGAAATATATAAACATCTGTTTGAACCTGTTTTAGGATTCATCTGGTTAAAAAGAATTTAGCAGTAGAACCTTCTAAACAAATGTGACTGCACTGCATGGAAAAGACTTGGCTTAGAGAAAGCAGGGCAGCTTTGTCAAGTTCCATGTTTCACTAACTATTTCTCAAGTAGTTTTCACACTGTCCAAAAAGGGACAGCCTAACTTAACTTTGCACCAAAGGAAATAAATTTTAAGGTATTTCAGAACTACTGAGAGTACATACAGAGTATAGAGATTCATGTTTAAGTTTGCTGGTTACATTTGCAACCATTTGAAATGCTTCTTGTAAGAAAAGAAAATGCTCAAATTAAAGATGCTACATATGTATTATCTGGTGGCTTCAACACAGCACAAAAAAAGCTACTAATCTACTGTTTATGGCATAGGTTAGCCAATATATATTGTGCCTTCTTTTCCTCTTCACTAGAGTTACTTAATATGTACTCCAACATTAGGCCAAAATCAGTTAATACCTACACCAAAAGATTACTGAAGCTCCAGACTGATGTAATTTTAATTTCAAAAAGGACTATTTCACACTGTAGATACTATAACCAGCTGGGACCACCCCCAATGACAAACCAACAGAAATACCTGTGTATTCAACACATACAAAGCAGATTTTGGCCAAAATCCACTGAGGAAGATGGGTGTGATATACAAGCTTAGATGAAGATTATTAAAATGAACTCTAAACTACAAAGAGGCTTAGGCTCAATTCTGTCACTTTTAAAATATTATTTTCATATTAGTATTCAAGAACATTGCCAAATCCAGGTTGGTGCTCTAAGACTCTAGAGACATTCTGCCCCTTAGTCTTCATTCACTAGACCTGAAAAACCTGAAAAAACAAATAATTTCTCCCAATCAAGAAGTTGCTGACAGATATTAATTTCCATGTATTTTTAGCATTTTCAGGTTTCCAATTGAAAGTATTCATAAAAGTGGTAATATTGACAGAAGCCAATTCCTGTAACTTCCAGAAGTAAATTCCTGTAATGAACAATATTATTCACAAATTTCACCAGGAGCTAAACCTGGAACAATGCTTGGGTAGGGAGGCAGGGGGGAAGACAACTTCCCTTTGGTTTTGTGCTTTATTTAATTAATCCCCATTCCTCAAAAAGTTCTCACACTTTTATATTATTTTTATAAAAAAGAGGGAAGCAACATTTTTCCTTGATTACACTCAAGGTCTTTTAAAAACTTTATAATGTTACACGCCAACACTGCCAAGACAATAAATATTAGTGAAAAGTTGACTGCAGAAGACTGAATACTTATTTCTGATGTGCATCATCTTGTCCTTCACAAAAAATACATTCTTATCAGCAAAAATCATGCATTTATCTAAACATTTGTATGTCTTATCCAAAAACTTTTTTTGCATGTATCAAAAAAGTGTGTTTCTGTCTCACCCACCTTCTCCCTTTATCCACCAAATATATGTTTATGGTCCTTCAAAGAAGGGACCTAAGTCACGGGAGCAGTTATAAAAGTAATTCTTCTAGAACTCCATGTATATGATCAGTTCTGGAACAAATCGCCTTGATAGCACACTGATGATAGCACACAAGTTACTACAAATAGGCAAATCCAGAATAAAAATATTCAGGCAACCACTTCAAGAGAGTTTATTTTAGTAACTGTTTAAGTAATTTACTTATATGCACAAAACATCGAATATATAAATACATTTTAAAAAGTTAATTATCTGCATAAGACAATTAAGAAAATAGTGTTAATATAGCCCAGGCTGCTCCATTCATAATATGAAGAAAGAAGTGCAACACACCAAAGCTCTACGGATTTTTTAATAAGGTGTCCTGACAGCACACACTTTCCCTTGTAAAATCATTCAAGTGCATGATTTAACAAGTTGATTTCATGGATTTTTAGTATCAAAGACTTCATTTAGTATACAAACAATAAAAAACCAACTGATTTAGTCACCCAGTGTATTTTAGATTTAAATTTATCATATATAAAGAGAGAAATTAAATCAATTTACCTTTGAGACTTTTTACCACCAAATCTGACTTCTTCTCTTAAGAGTGCAAAGTGTGCCTCATGACTTGTTAATCCCAGCATAATCTATTATAAAGAAAGATCTTTATTATTATTTTTTTAATTGTTATCCAAGATTTGAGCAGCATAAAGCAATTTTGCTGCTCTATCTACAAATTCAAAAGTTTGCAAGAGTACAAAGTTACACTCCTGTTTAATAACATTCATTTTAGAACCCTGTGCACTTAGGAAAACATCAAATATACTTTATAAAACTTCTGTTGTTTGTATTATTTTATTTGCACATACCAAGTCAGCATCTAAGCCATAGAGACAGTGTCTTGTGTTTGGGTCGTGATGGGGCTTTGCTTTTTCTGATCTGATGAACTCCATAATTTTATGCTCACCTTCCCCTGGAGTCTGCACAAAAACCCCCCCGCACAACAAAATTCATCAGTAAGTATTTTTCTATAAAATAAACTTCTATTTAAAATAAAATACTAACAAAATACAGTGACCTCATGGCCTGATAAGTAAACTGTTACTCCTTGCCAGGATTTGTCTGTGGAAATCTTCATATTTACAAAGTACTTCAGATGCTCATGCAATCTGGCCATGAATTCAGTTCCTGAAAACAAAAATCAAAGTTACACACAACACTTTTCACTAGTCATTCAAAACTGTATTTACATATCAAAATTACTAATGAAAATACGAAAACCAAACAAAAAATCACCAAAACAAGAAAAACACCAAATAACACCCACCCAAAATCAAACAACTTCCCCCTCCTCCCAGAAAGGACCCCAAACCAACCCCCCAAAACAAAAAAAAAAAAAAAAAAAAAAAAAAAAAAAAAAAAAAGAAAAGAAGGAAAAAAAAGAACAAAAACCCCAACTCTCTCCCCGGTTGTTGGATTCTGTTCCTTGCTCTTCTCTT
>NDXB01016867.1:120813-131732 GCA_002631895.1 Agapornis roseicollis
AAAAAAAAAAAAAAAAAGAACAAGTCCAGCAAGTGGCATCTCTCACCTTATTGAAAAGGCAGTTGAAATCCACATGCACACATTCACCAGTCAAAGAGTCAAACAGAATATTTTCACCATGACGATCTCCTAGACCAAGTATATAACCCACCATTGACATAACTGCAACAGAACGGCAATAGGCTGACCTACTGTTGTACCTGCAGAAATAAGAACCAGATAGGTCTAAGTCACTTCTTGGGTTATCAGTCTTTATCATAGAATCAGCAACATTTAGTGAAAATACACAAAGTAAGTATTCTTCAGCTAACCCGATTCCAGACACTCACCATGAAGTAGGATCAGGAAATGTTCTAAGAAACCATTCATGGAAGAGAGGAGGATGACGAGGCAGAAGGACTTCTTTGAACATTTTCAACTTTTCAGGCAAAGGTGCTGTCTTTGGAAGCATATGCTGACGCAATTCTTTTCCAGTCATGTAGATACCTGTAATAGACCTCTCCAATTAGGTAAAAGAAATCCCCAAATATAAAGCCTTATCCATACTATTACAATATGGTATTTTAAAGAAGATAATTATCTCCATAAAGATGAAATAAAAAATTCATCATGTCAACTGAAAGAGAAGACTGGCAAAACCTGTGGCTTGTTTGCCAGACCACCATGGAGTGAGATGGGTAGAACACACATGCACAAAAAACCCAAATCAAACCAAACTGAAAGTACCCTCGTAAAGCCATTCATTGTATTCAGAGATATATTCATATATTGATGAGCTATTTGGAGTTCCAAAGTTATAGCTTTCTGCATACATACATACAAGTATGCATGACATTTCCCCCCAAAACTTTCCTGCACTGACCAAAAAGTTGCTTTGTTAACAAGGAATAAAAAGAAATTTGATCTCCTGGGAAAGTTACTGTACTCTGAATTTTGATTTGGTTATGAATTATCTTAATTATCTCACACAAATGTAATGGGAATGAAAAACAGAAGATTAAATCTAATGAAAAAGTCCACAGTTTCTTCTGTTATTCAGTTCTGCACATAAACGACAATGCTGCTGGCACTGCTGATGAAATTATTTCTATCATTGTATAAAATACTATATTAAGATGATTGTGTTATCAGTTCTTGTAAGGAACTTGCTCAATGCAAGCACCAATTCTCTTCCATTTCAGTCTACCACATGTGCAAATAATAATATACTGCAGATAGTTAAACATACACGACTGCATCTTCCTAGAATTTAGTCTGATCCTTGCTGTTTGTCTCATTTACTAATTAAGATACAAGCTCTTTAAAAAAAAGTAAGTATCACTACGGTCTAATACATTTCTTTACCTTTCTCCTTATAAAGCTTTATCAGGATATTTCTCAAACCAGCAGTATTGTTCACCCATTCAATTATGCCACATTCATCATTTAGTGGAATGACTGCGTAGGTTCTAATATGGAGTTCTCGCCTACGTGACTCCGCATCTTTTCTTAAGCACTATTCCAAAAGGAAAAATGAGATTAGCAGATAAGAGACAGGATTAAAATGTATCAGTAATATTAACCATCCTATCTGTATCTATTTTCTAATTACATGATCCAGAATTTAAAAATCTAAGCTTCACTGCCTGCAGCAGGTCAAATACAACCAAAATGTTAATCTGTTCTCCAAAGTAATTTAAAACAGAATTCTGCAATAGAATTTGTAACTTGCATAACTTTTACAAGGCTTTAATCCCTTAAGCAGAGTAACTAAAAGAAGTATTTTTTTAGCAGAGATGCTTGAACATCATGGAAAACATGGTACTTTATCCTTAAGTATATTGCTAAGAAGCAAATTGTAACTGCAGTAAGAAGCATGGAAACACTTTTAGCATGAAAATATAATTTTACCTACTTCTTATAGAAAATATTAGAAAATACTGAATAAGAAATATGAAGCATGACACCAGAAAGTTTGCAGTTACTTATTTAAGTAACCTCTATTTTTTTGCTGGAATAAGCAATTGCTTTGGCAAATTGTTATGTTTTGTTATTGCTTCCACAAGTCCATAAGAAGTTACACATTATCAATTGCTACCAATTTCTGCTTAAATAAGATATTTTGAAATAGCTCACTTTTCTTCCAGTAAGCTTTATCTCAAAGTAAGTTAGAATCATAGAATAGTTAGGGTTGGAAAGGAATTTAAAAACACCTAGTTCCAACCCCCTTGCCATGGGCAGGGACACCACACGGTAAACCATGTCTCCCAAGATTCCATCCAACCTGGCCTTGAACACTGCCAGGGATGAAGCATTCACAACTTCCTTGGACAACCCATTCCAGTGCCTCACCACTCTCACAGTACTGAACTTCTTTCTTATATCTAACCTAAACTTCCCCTGTTTAAGTTTGAATCCATTACCCCTTGTCCCATTGCTACAGTCCCTAATGAAGAGTCCAAGTTGTTTGGTTTTTTATTTTTTTTCATTAGGTAGTTCAGCATTTTGTTGTGGTCAGTAAGCATAATGCCTCTGATTATCTAAGTCATCAAACCTTATTAATAAGGGAGTTGAATTCCATGAGCCGACAGTCTTTTCTTAGATCATCTTTTGGCTTACACATCATAATGTAAGATTTCCCATCTGAACCTTTTAAGGTGATCTTTTTTGGCTTTTGAAGTGAGGCAAGAATTTCCACCTAAGGAAATAATTAAATTCTTTATTAAGACCTTTATCAGATCATACAAAATAAAGCATCTAACTGTAATAAACCACTGAAACCAATCATGTTGGCACTTCCATGGTGCTACAGCACAATAACCTCAGGCCAAAACTTTACTAACGTATCAAGAGGCTGTATCTGTCTCAGGTTGTTGACATAAGCCACTCAGTTTCCACAAAAGTAATTATGAAGTTTCCTACTCATTCCTCCATTACTAGGGAACCAAGATACACTTGCAGCCACATTTGTTTAACAAGTTGCCAACTAGAAGCTTACCGTATCATCAAAGCCTGCAATGTAGGCCCAGCATCCAGGAAAAGGGTCATGGTTAGCATGTGTACCAGGAATTGAAGGAAGAGTTGGTATCATTACAGATTGTAAGGGAATGAGAATTTCACTGAATGTATGCTCTTCTACTAGTCTCTTAAGTGCTTTGAAATGAATATTCATGCTTAATGTTGAGCTGTTTCCATCAACCTTGTGAAAAAAAATTGTTCATATATTAAAAATAAACACCTAAAATATTACTGCAATTTCACGTTAACTAGAGTGAATAACATAATAATAAATGCTTATGGTAATAAGAAAAATGACAAATTAAATTTCAAATTAAAAGGCAGTGGTCAAAAGGAACATATCTGGCCATTGTGTCGTATGTATTTTTCACACTGAATGTAAATACAGAATAATGAATGACTTTACTTAGTTTTACCTTTATTATCAAGTTCATTTTCTCATAAAAACCACAACTGGCCTCTTTTACAGTAAAACTCTGTGAATGCTACTGGGCCAGAATGACATATGAAAGCACAAAACCATATATAGCCTACGCACTGTGAAAAGTACCATTATGTACTGAAATACTTTGCTATGTGCTCAATTTCAAGCTATTTTCTACTGTTTCATGATATTTTTATTATTTAAATAAAACAAAAATTTAAAAAACTACAAGTTAGTGTAGCTTCTGTTATACTGCAGTAGCGTAAAGGTTTGGCTAACGAAGGGTGTTGGAAGAAGCTTTTGTATAACATCTTTAAATTACCATATTACATGCATTACTTTGGTTATTTTTGTAAGTACCGGTTTGTTGCATAGCTCTAATAGCTTATCTGTAAGGCGTGTTGCATCTCCAATAAATTTTCCTAAAGATTCCTTCATGTGAATAGCTTTGTTTAGAATTTCCTTACATCTATTGACACGCATAGGGTAAGAGGACTGGAAAGAAAGAGGAAAGATAAAATTTATTAAAACAGTCAAATCAATTAAAGAATCCCCAAACCCCCCAACACCCCCCAATAATGAATACATTCTTTTTGCTACTTATTGATATTCATATTCAATAATTGGAGCAGGATGTGCTCCAACTGAAATTTGGTACCTGAAAAAATACTAGTGTTACAACGGGGGAAGTTCTAGGGGGAGCATGTGTGCGTATGGGGGGGCTATTACTTTCCGAAATCACAACATAAAGGCAAATACTCAAGAATATGCCAGTGTATCCTGACTGCTACTTCAACAGCCTTAAAGAAATAGCATGCACCATGCTTTCCAAATTGCTATGGTAATTGCTAGGTAATATTAGGCGTATCTGTCTCATTTTAATTGAGGCAGAGTTGATTGTTTTGATTATTAAACTGGAAGCACTATTACTGGAACCAACAAAACCTGTTGTCTATAACTACCCAATTCATCAGCTATTTGCTCAAACTTCCTTTCCTAAAACATCATACAAGTCAGGATGCATGTTACCATTCTAATTTGGAACATTTAAACTGTTAAATCCAAATAGTAATCTGAAAACCAGTAATATCTAAACTGTAATATCTGTAATGTCTGACTGCAATATCATCTTTTACAGTCACAGCATTGCCATCCTGTTCCATAAGACTATTACAGCTACTGCAACTCTTAATTCCTTCTTACCATCTTAAAATAGGTAATAGTCACATTTCTCTCTAATAAAGCAGTTTTATAAACTTAATAAAGCTGTAGCTATATTTATCAAAGTACCTTGGACACAGCAGTCATCATCCACATTGCTTGCTGGGGATAGGCTAAAAACACTTTAGCAACAATCACCATCAGAACTGCAAAGACTTCATCATGAGAATGGCAGATTCTGGAGATCAACTGAGAAAAAGCTGTCAGAAACTGATAAGGTGCCAGGTGATTTGTGTGCTCTGCGATCACCTTATTTATTTTAGCTAAATCATTTTTCATTTGAACACGTTCTGAACGACCAGCTGAAAAACACAAGGGGATAAAATTATTCTCCTTTTTCCCCCCCACTGGAAATATGAAATTATTTAAATCAAATAATGTACAGAAACATATTTAAACAGAATATCAGGAAACAAACAAGCAAAGACAACAAGAACATAGAATAGACAATACTAGAAATGCTCTCTTTTACACTCCTAAAATTAGAGGAATAATAAATATTTTAAGCAATGCAATGGCACAGAACAACAACACTCCACTTTTATGCCCAGTAAAAAGATTCTTCAGTGAAGAGGAAATGAAGGAATTTTTTTACAAAGAATGAAATTAACACCTCTGCTCCTATCTCCATGCCTGCGCCTGAGGGGCCAGCATGAGTAGCACATCAACAACACAGAGAGCAGCATCTGATGTGCCTGCAAGCCAAATTCAGTTGGCCTGTCTATAGAGCCCAGTCAAGATCAAGGAGCAAGAACTGTCTGCTTCACTCTAGGCCTGCAGGCAATGTTTGTGTTTTCCATTTGTACAAAAGACTCCCACCCAAAATGCACCTATGGGAGTAGTTTCACATGCCTTGATGCTGCTCCTCCCCTTTTCCCCTCTGCCCCTCCATTTAAATTTCAGTAAAATTCCTTCAACAACTCTAACAAAGACAAATAGGAAAAAAGCCCCAAAGCCTAACACTCTACTGTAGCAAGTGTATACAAAAGCACTACTCATTACCCGTGAGAAAACTCAGATGGCAGGTAACATGCAAGGATTTTTCCTAAATCTGTTTATCAACTTAAGTTATCCGAGGAACGCTATCTCATTATACATTTTAAAAGAAATTCTGGAGGGTTTAATTAAAATAAATAACTCCTCTGCATACTGACATCCTGTCGTTTAAAAGAATAATAGTACTTCCTTGTTTCCACGTTATCTCAGGTTATAAGTCTAAACAAAGAACTGTAAACATACTTCACTGCTCTTTCAATCATATATTCAAAAGTATGACACAGGAAATATGTATTGGGAAAAAACCTTCTACCTTTATCACATTCATACGCTTTTGCTCCAAAGTCCAGCCATAAAGATAGCATTCGTGGCATTGACTGATAGATGAATTGGTTTCCATACTGTAGAGACCTGTGATTACATGTTTAAAGCGAAGCATATTAATGATATATGTGTAATCAGAAGCTTTAGAAAGTCTACATCCTGAATTGTTTCACATTCCATTCTGGACTTCAGAAATGTATGTTCAACATTTTAACGCATCTGCAACAACTAAAGCTTAATAATATACAAAGAGTTTGTTTTTAGTAATCAAAACTACAGATAAAATAATTAACTGTCCTGCATGAGACAGACAGTTGCCTATTCAGAAGATGAAAGTAAAATTAGATATGAAAACAAAAAGGAAACATGCAGCATCTTGTTTTAAAATACTGCATAAAAAACCTGAGTCAAGTCTGTTTTGTTGTAAGACAATATATTCCTGTAAAAGGTTTTTTGCAGGTTTTTGTTCCCAGGGTAATAGTCAGCTTTCTATAGAAACTAAGCAAAGCTCCCCTAGGGTCTAACCTCCCAAAATGATGAACTATGTATCTAATCAGATCTCCTTGTTTTTCCATCTTGTTGTCAGTTACCATCGGCATTAATTTATCATAGTATTTAGCAAGATAAAAATGTCCATCTTCCCATTCTGGCAAGAATACTGTAACATCCTGCAATAAAATCAAAAAGAGACAGTTACTTTTGGAAGATGCTAAATTTAAAATAAAAATAGGTAGAACAATAAATAAAAAAAAGCTTCTCAAAACCAAGAATCTTGGTTTAATTCCTTTTGTGCAAATGAAGTGCAAAGAACTATTAATTGTAACTTTAACTCCAAAAATTGTAATTTGGCCCCAAGATAAATGCCTATACAAGCTAGAAGTCTGTCCTTAAAATACATTTTGGATTTGGAGAAAGCAAGATAATTTAAGAGAAGATCCCTCAATGAGGAAAGGTTATAGTTTCATGAAAAATATTATTAAATTTCTGATCCTGATAGACTCAATACTGGATTTCTTTTAGGTTTTTTTTGAAAAGTGGAATAGTTGAATGTTACTGACTAAATTAAATCCCCACCTAAGGGATTCTGTTTTTTCACATTTGTTTTCCTTCCAAATCCATACATTCAAAAAAAAAAAAAAAATAAAACTTAGCAAGTGGCACATCCATTCTCTAACAACCCTGTCTTGTTTCTAGTGCCAGTATTTTGACAGTAGAGAATCCTAAACATTAATATTTTAATACAAGCCACAAAAAAATTCATTAGTTCCCATTATTTTAACTTTGATTTGATATATCCATTAGACTTTTCTCTAAATGAGTGTTCCAAAAGTATTTTAATTAGGAAGATAGGAGTAAGTATTAAAAGGATCAAATGCCAAAACTCGGATAGCAGACATATTACTTTTAAGGATGCACAAAGATCTGCATCTACTACAGGTTTAGCTGACAATATTAATCCATGCCAACACAGTATTTTATTAGTATAGCAAGATGAAGCAGTGTAGTGCTGTGTTGTTGAAGAAAAACATACCAGTTGCCCCTTTTCCTAGAGGCATCCTAGTTCTTCAGAGATTGCAAGCACTTATAAACTGCTACCAGAGAGAGAAGTAACAACGAAGAGTAGCGCAACGTGTCACCAAGTTCTCACTGTCTATTTAGAGTAGCCCACATTTTAGTGACAAATTCCAATTCGTGCACTCATAAAACAACAGCCATGCTCCTGTAATTTGTTTATTACTTTAAAAGAGTTACATTAGGTATTCTTAGCTCCCACTCAGTGAGTTGGGAACTACAGACTTCCCTCTACTCACATTTTATATTAAAGTTAATTCAGATAGTAAAATCTTTAAAAGAATTACCAACACCCTCTTACACACTGATACACAATTTAATGCCATTGATGTTACCCTTGGTTGACATCATCATGACCATAACGATACATTACTTATGGGCTATATTATTATTCAAAACTAATGTCTTGTTAACACTAGTGTATCAAATTACCTTATACTTTTTCATAACTGCATTGCTTTCAAAGTTAGCAGTTTCTTCCATAAATCTGCCCACTAGCAGCATTGCCTGACCATGGATCAGCTGAATTTTACTATTGCATGGAGCTTTATTTTCAGAGAAACATAACTCAACTCCCTTCTGGAGAACAATGAGTGCTTGATGAACCTCGCCCTAAGGGAAAGAAGAAAACATTTTATATACTTTCAGTGAAATGTAAGCCTTCCATCTTATAATTGTACAAAAGGCAAAACTATGTCCCCAAGTGTGTGGTACTGTCTTCAAATGCTTCTTATATTCCCTTTTTACCTCAGCATTGTTGTACCTTTAGGTTTACCACAATAACTGCTCCAATGCTTGTTACCTACCTCTATTAATTAAAAGAACACAGATTAAGGAACCATCTACTATTAAGATATTGTAAATTTGCATGGGCTGCTTTCACAGAGGCAGGTGATCAACCAGTTTTACACATAGCTGACAGAAAAGTCAATGGATACAGAAAAGGGGTGACTAGCAGTGGGAAGTAAAAACTTCATGTGCTCAACTACAATCAGAAGGTGCTCAAAGTTGGAGGTGACGTACTTGATTTACATATACTGATTGTGTGCCTTTTTTCCCTTGAAGAAAGCTGAAAAGATTACTATCTTGCACATAAGAAAGTAAGTTCTTTTTTTTTTACCTTGGACCAGAGCCACTTTGCTCTTTCAATATAAAGCTCTGAGAGTGTAGATTCCCCTGCATTCAGAAGAGCATTATACGCAGTCTGGTGATGACCAGCTTTTCTCGCCACTCTAGCGCTCTGGAGCCAACACTGACCAACAAGCTCACTGTAGTCTTGGCTGCAGAGATATTTTTGCAGGAAATGAAAACTTTCAATCATTGATGCTACTTTACAATCTGAAGTAAACATCACAATGTGTGAAACACAAGATTTTTCAATACAGTATATTACTACTATATAGTGATTATTTCAAATTATTTGTAATACATACCTGTTTCACCCTCTTTCCATTTAGGCCTAGAAACAAATACTCTTTCCCCCCTGTTTCTCCTTTATCTTTCCAATAAAGACAACGTTTCCCTACTATTTTAAAGGTTTGTAGTACTGGAGAAGATTGCTTACATCTGCAACAAATATTGACAATTTTATCTTCTCTCTTCTAATATACATACAGAAACCCAGAATATTACTGACAATACAACACAGACAAGAAATAGTCACATTCTCACCTTTTACTAAGACTAAGCAAAGCCCTTCTCAGTGCTAAAATGGGTTCTTTTGCTCTGTAAGAGTTTTGGGTCATTTCAATACGAGCACACCAATTCAGGGAATCTCTACCATAGTCCCCATTTGGTTGCTGAAACATTGGTCCAATACTGTGTTCCAACTCACACAGCATATGCAACCTGGGTTAGAAAAATAAAGGAAAAAGAAAATAAATTGCTTGCTGTTTGAGATGCATGCAAGTTTTACAAAGCTTTTGCCATTTTCTCTCTAAAAGCTGGCCATGTAAATAATTTCAAATAGTATGAGCTTTTAACATGTGAAAATGCAGCAAAACCAAACACAGATAAGTCAAGGATTTGAAAACTGATTAGTTATTTCCTCACTATTCCATTGCCAAGCTGCTGAACACAGAGAAAATGAAGCTCTCTTGGAAAGGAGGTCATTTTTTAGAAAGAGTGTTTCTATCCATTATTTGAGCAATAACTCTTCACAAAGTCTGATATGTTCAGTAAATAACATTTTAGAGGCAATATAATATTAAACACCTCCTTTTACAATAAAGATATTCCATTTATTAAAAAAATACCATTATTATTAGATGCCACTAATTATAAAAAATGCCACTAATTATAAAAAAGCTGCAAAGCTGACAGCCTGTAAACGCTCAGTGGGTATATGTGACAGAGAAATAGTGGCTAAAGGCTTCCAAGTAGTCAAGATCAATGACTAAATTGAACTATTTTGAAACACTTCTTTCTCAATAATCAAAGTCCATTTCTTAAATAAAATAACGCTGCAAAAATTACGAACACAAAATGGAATCAAGGAGCAATTCAGAAATACATACTTCAACTGGCTAATTATGCAATATCTTGCCATAAGGATTCATTTACAGTGCAGAGGAAGTATCATGCCTTTTTTATCAAAAAAGGCAACTCACTTTTTAGTCTGCTACAGCTACCTCCAAAACTTATTAAAAAAGAAAAAGTAAAAAAATTGAAAGAGATGGGGTTTCAATTCCTACTGCTCTCTGAGAGAAGAAGGGAGTGCTTTTAGGCGACCATATAGATTAAAAGCAATGCTCTTAAGCTATTTGAGTTAATGGAATTACCGACCTATATGTACAACTTAATTCCATGCTTAAATTTGTTGTGTTTTATTACCTGATGTTTACATAAACTTGTTTGCCAATTCTGAATTAATCAAAAAGTTCCAGCAAGGCAAGTATAAGAAACAAAAAGGTGACAGAAAATGCACATCAGTACCATTTATTGTGGAAATGGAAAATTCTTGCTGCTGCATAGTTGATTACATGATTTCTGGATTTGAAAATAATGACATGAAGAACAGAGACCTGATAATGTGTTCATATCCTCGCTGATAGGATCCTCTTTCAAAGCTTGCTGCTGAAAGGGGTACAATCTGCTCTGCTCGAACGACCTTGAGTTTTTCATAAAAAGCTGCTTCATTTTTCTTCTTGGCTGACAATAGTAAGTGTCCTAGTCTGACACTCCATGTGGTAGACTTCTCATCTTTGGTGAGGAAAAAAAAGCCTCTTAAACCCTTTCTTTAAGTAGCTTAATCTGAACACGTTAATGTCTTAATAGATTACTGGAAAAGTAAGTTTTTTCAAGAACACATTAACTGAATTTTAGAAATACTGTCTAATTTCACCTTAAAATCCACCTCCCCCCCCCCCCCCCAACCCCCAAAAAA